>PVHP010026367.1:0-24818 GCA_004024765.1 Zapus hudsonius
TGGCCTATCCTGTGTTGATTGAATGACTGTGGTTATAGGTCCCTTGTTCATCATTCATTGTCTGCTGAGTTCCCTATGGATCCTCCCTGATATGACTGTGGTGGCTCCTCTCTTGTCAGGATCTCATCCGTTGGCCTACGGTTGGTTGGTAGGGTTAGAAAAGAGCCTTCTTTCTTTCCCTCCCTCCTCTTTCTCTCCCTCTTCCCCTTCCCTTCTGTTTTTGAGACAGGTCGGCCCGGCACTTATGTAGACCAGGCTGGCCTCCTGCCACTGTTTCCCAAGGGCTAGGATTATGGGTATGTGCCACCACTAGGTTATCATATTTATTTATTTACAAATCTGCTTTCTACCTGGTGATAGGCTCTGAGAGCAAAATCATGAGACTTGGAACATCCTGCTCAGGATCACAAGGTTTCTCCTGCGACAGTGGGGGACAAAGCAGAGAGTCTCACTTCCTCAGCAAGCTACAATTGGCTTGATTCCAGGCTTAGGTGTCTATTGTACTACGCCACGTCTTATTTGGAACAGAAGAGTTTTCAGTTAGGCTAATGGATTTTTTTTTTCAGTGTGCTTATTGGCAATGCATTTTGTTAATCAGTCAGTTCTAATCAGCCTTGCTTTCTTAACATGGCGATTCCCAGGGGCCCGAGAGAGCCAGGCTCACGCTATAAGCAGCCCAGAGCCAGGAAAACGCCTCATCAGCATTAATGAGATGACCAGCGCTCGGGTAGCCCCAGCTTCAGCTATTAGAACCAAAGGGAACATTTTCAGAGCAGCTGTGCAGATCAGGGGACAGCAAGGGTGCCAAGGTTGTGGCCCATGAAGACTTTGGGGGTCATATGTAGAGAAACAACACAACCCATGTTAGCAGCAGGGGAAATCGGACCTCGTTTTCCCAGAGATGCTTTACAATTCTCTGAAGTAGCAGGGTTTGTTTAATGTATGGCTACTTGCTGGGGATGTACCTTAGTGGATTGCTCTCTGGACATGCGCAAAACCCTGGGTTCAATCTCCAGCACCACATAGAATTGAGTATCAAGTTAATAATCTATGTAGCAAATTTGAGGCCAGCCTAGGATATGTGAAACCATGTCTCAAAGTGTGTGTGGCGGGGGGAGGGGAGCACTGGAGAGATGGCTTCCGCTGATAAAGGTGTTTGCTTGCAAAGTCTGATGACCTGAGTTAGACTCCCCAGTCCCCACATTAGCCAGATGCACAAAGTGGCACATGCGTCTGGAGTTTGCTTGCAGGAGACCCTGGCATGCTCATTCTCTCCCTCTCACAAATAAATAAATGAATAAATAAATAAATTAATTAATTAATATTTTTTAAAGTAAAAATGATATGAGGTGTTTTTTCTTTAGTGGAAATTGGTGTGTGCTACCCATCCTTCCCTCTGACTTCAAAGGTAACCATCTAGTTAGAGGGGGGGAAAAACACCTGTCAAGTCATGCTTGGCCACTGCATATTATAATTAGGAAGTGTTACCAAAAAAAAAAAAAAAAAAAAAGCTGGACCCGCCCGCCCACCTCCCTCTTAGGTAAGAAGGGCTCTCCTCCTGCCCTAGGCTGTGTCTGCTCTCTGCACCTCACTTTCCTGCTCTTCAGGATCCTGTGAAGAACAAAATAAAAAGGAGAGGAAAGGACGACTTGGTGCATTTTCACAGCAAGGCATTATCTTGACTTTTATCTCAGCATCTGCTGACTTTTCTTAAATTCTAACCTGAGATCTTTCACAAACTGATGTAAATTTGTTTGCGGTGTTAAAAATACTTTTGCTTATTTGCAAGCAGAGAGAGAGAGAGAGAGAGAGAGAGAGAGAGAGAGAGAGAGAGAGAGAGAGAGAGAGAGAGAGAGGTGCACCAGGGCTTCCAGGGACTCCGAATGCATGTGCCACTATGCATCGGCTTTAAGTCGGTACTAGAGAATTGAACCCTGGTCATTAGGCTTTGCAGACAGGCGCCTTAATTGCTGAGCCATCTCTCCAGCCCTGTTGGAAGGTTTGTTTTTGTTTTTCTAGGTCGGGTCTCACTCTAGTCCAGGCTGACCTGGAATTCACTATGTAGTCTCAGGGTGACCTTGAACCCATGGTGATCCTCCTACCTCTGCCTCCAGAGTGCTGGGATTAAAGGCGTGCGCCACCACGCCAAGCTGTTGGAGTTTTCTTGAGACAAAGTTTCACACTGAAGCCCAGGCTGACCTGGAACTCACTCTGTAGCCCAAGTTGGCTTCAAAATTTTGATAATCCTCCTGCCTTAGCCTCCTTCATGGTGGTGTGACAGATGTGTCACCACACCTGGCTTCCAAGTTGATTAGACACTAATTATGTGAAAGATACCGATTCTGCCTCTGAAGTCGGGGAGGAGTGGCTTTCTTCTGCCACCGGAGCTGCTATGTCTGGATGTCGTTGCGTGGGTGGCAGGTGCAGCCCAGCATTCCAGGGTGCAACTCTCCCTCCCTCTACTATGTCAAAACTGTCCCTGGAAGCGATGTCCCTTCCCTGAAGTGTCACTGTCACTGTACTTCCTGTGGCTCCACATGTCCCTCGTGGTGAGCTGTGCAGGTTCCTGCCTCTGGGGCAAAGGGCCTAGGGTGACTTGTGTCTTCTCCAAAGCCAAACTTCCCTTTTCATCAGCATGGCTGTGGTTAGGACTGAAGCTGATCAAAACTCGTCACTTACTCACAAAGGAAATTTGTCTTCGGTGGAATTGTAAGCTTTCTCATTGGCTTCAGCAAGCAAATACAGGGTTTCATTTCCTGACTGAACTACACGGTTTTATTTTCTTCGAGGGAGTCCATTTGTGTAAATTAACAATGATAATGATCACATGTGGGGTTCTCTCTATCTCTTGAGGGTTTACAGAAAGGTTTTGTGTTTAAAATGATATTTAAACTGGATGTGGTAGCTCACACCTTTAATCCCAGCATTTGGGAGGCTGAGGTAGAGGGTTCTCTCTGAGTTCAAGGCCAGCCTGGAGCTACAGAGTGAGTTCCAGGTCAGCCTGGGCTAAAGTGAAAACCCTACCTCAAAAAAAATTGATATTTAAGCAAAGTGTGGTAGAGCCCACTACTGTAATCCCATCACTTCTGAGGCTGAGGTATGAGGCCCACCTTGAGTCTGAGGCCAGCCTGAGATCCAGTTAGTTCTAGGCTAGCCTGGGCTAGAATGAGACTCTGTCACCCTCCCTCTGCCTAATAAACCAAAACAGAGCAAAACAAACCAAATCAAAGCAAAGTGACATTTAACTCTCTTTAGTTTCCCTATTCATCTTACTTTCCAACTTGTTTTTCTTAAAATCATACCTGAACACCAGTCATAAACACTGGGCAAGGGGTTTTATCTTTATTTAACTAGCAAGATACGTTTTATACTTTAACTAAACTCAAGCTACTTGGGAGGAAAAAGATTAGCTTGTTTTGACTAAAATGCTGCCATTTAAGGACTTCTGAGCACGTGCTGTTTATATGAGGCTTCTGCCAGCAGCAGTTAGACTATAAGGCAGATGCACCCTGGGAGAGGGGTGGAGGAGAAACTGATTCAGAGAACTGTCCCCCTGTTTTGTGGGACTGGCAGGTCTGTGGTCCCCAGGGGAGACCCACAGGAGAGCAGACTGCAGTCTCTGGCCGGCATTCCACAGGGTAGCAGATAGGAAACCGAGGCAGGGTTTCTTCACAAGTGCGTGGACGTCAGGAGTGCTTGTACATTACTAATTGTGCTCTGCTTTGCTCCCTAAACCGCTCTCTGAGGCTTATGCTTTAAATGGGTATTTCTTCCCAATTTCCTGTTTGACTTTAAAAAAAAAGATGGATTTGAGGTGATAATGAGATGATCTCAGTTTTAACCCATACTGAGCTTTTTATTTTGGATTCCTTGAAGCATGTATTATGTGGGTCACATGAATTACTATCTATTTCTTTGTTCTCTGATTGCTTTTTGTGGGCGGGAGCTTGAATGTGTGTGTGTGTGTGTGTGTGTGTGTGTGTGTGTGTGTGTGTGTGTGTGTGTGTGTAGACCGTTCCTCCCATCAGAAACCCCCCCTCAAGCTATTCGAGAAATGAAAACCCTTCTTGCTGATTTCCTCTTCTCTCCTACTTCTAACATGAAGCCTGAAAGGCCACAGGTGAAGAGTCACATTTTGACTTGTGCTCTGAAGATCCCCTCAAAAGCCACCTCTGTGTTGACTAGTTCACGAAGCTGATTAGAGCCGCATGGTCATTCAGAGTTGGAATATGGCAGGTTCAGAGGGAAATTATCATTTGCTATCTTTAATACTCAGTAATTACTCATCGTCAGATAAAACTTTAGGAATGTATTAATAGACCACCGCCTTCCACCAACCAAAAGCTAAGGATGCCATTAAATAGCATTTGAAAAAGCCGGGGCATGGTGGCGCACACCTTTAATCCCAGCAGGGAAGCAGAGGTAGGAGGATTGCCAGTGAGTTCAAGGCCACCCTGAGACTACATAGTGAATTCCAGGTCAGCCTGGACTAGAGTGAGACACTACCTTGAAAAACCAATATATATATAATTTGAGACTTACAGCAGAGATTTTCACATTCTGCTATAACCTGGGCACCTGCTGTCCCCACCAATGTATTTGGGAAGCCCACTGATTTGTGACTATCTTTTGCTCTGTGACTATAAAAGCGAATAGAACTTCTATATGGTGGAACGTTCCTTGGGGCCACCTGAATTGGTATGCCCTGGCCACGGTCACTCATATCCGGCTCAGAATAAACCATCTCATATTCCCTTTGAGATGAAGGGTGGGTTTTGTATCAACTGACTCATAGTTGGAAAGAAGTTTAACGTCAAAATCTAGAAGCAGTTGCAGGCAAACGTGATGGATTTCAGAGTTTGCTCTAGCAGCACTCACTGTCTGGAAGTCCTCTGCACACAGCTTACCTGCACAGGAAGGTGGGATTTACATCATGTTTAAGAAAGAACAGAGAAATCCTTTCAAATCCTCGTGCCCGGTTGGCTCCCAGTGGTTCAGCGAGTCTTCTCAGTGGTGTGATGTCCCGGGGAGTTGCCCCAGATCCAGGAGCCTGGCCTGAGATGTGAAGCCCTGACCAGAAGCCAGCACTGCATGCCTGCTGTCTGGTGGTTATTTTCCCAGGCCAACTGGCTTCGGACCATCTCCCAGCAGCAGGCTGGAAATGGCAGCTCTCTCTGCTCAGGCCTCTGCTGTTTCCAGACACATTCTGTTTGCAGACCCAAGAGTCCTTAGAGAGGCCGCACCTGCCTAATGTTTAAACTGTGCTTTTCTGGGGCTGTTTCTTATCTTAATGGGCAGGGATTTGCAAGTGTCACTTCTGAGGAGGCAGTGAGGGACATTTCAGTAATCCCAAGTGTCCCATACAGGCTGTGTCACACTGTCTTAATAGACGGGGATTTGAGCACTTACCTTCAGCAAGCCAGGGCCCATCCAGGCAGAACTCCTGCTTCCAGAAAAGAATGCATCCTTGAAGCAAAAGTCTCCGATAAAAACGACTTGACACGTCTGGATCGTCTGTAGAATTGGCTGCTGGAATACTTTGGCATAACTTTTTAATTTGTCTTTTTAAGCTCAGCTTTTTTAAAATTTTGCACTTGTATGTGGATGCACACGTGTGAGAGACCAGAGGTCAACATGAAGTGTCTTTCTCAATAGCCCTCTATCTTATTATTTTTTTTTGAAACAGTCTCTCACGTAACCTGGAGCTCACCCATTCAGCCAGACTGCCTCACCAATAAATCCCAGTGAGGGTCCTGCCTCCACCTCCCTGCTGCTGGAGTTACAGGCACACACACCACCAAGCCTGGCTGTCATGCAGGTTCAGGGTCTCACATGCCTGCATGACAAGCCTTGACCAACTGAGCTCTCTCTCCAACCTCCTTTAAACTGAAACATTTTGGTGCATTTTAAAATTTTGCTTTCATAATTGCCTAAAGGACGCCTTTTGAGGGACAACGGATTATCTCTTTTTTTGTTTATTTTTAAAAAATATTTTATTTAGGGCTGGAGAGATGGCTCAGCAGTTAAGGAACTTGCCTTCAGTGCTTAAGGCTCCCAGTTCAATTCCCCAGGACCCACATAAGCCAGACCCACAAAGTGGTGGTAGCTCTGGTGCTCCCTCTCTCTCTCTCTCTCTCTCTCTCTCTCTCTCTCTCTCTCTCTCTCTCTCTCTCTTTGTAGCTCTGCTTGAAAAATGAATAAATAAAATATAAAAAAATATTTTATTTATTCATTTTCTAGCAGAGATAGAGATAGAGAGAGAGATAGAGAGAAAGAGAGCACCAGGGTCACCACCTTGTGGGTCTGACATATGTGGGTCCTGGGGAATTGAACCTGGAGCTTTAGGCACTGGAGGCAAGTGCCTTAACCAATGAGCCATCCCTCCAGCCCTATTTGTTTGTTTTTGTTTTATTCTTTCAGTATTGACATAGAAACTAGGGCCTCATTCCTACTAGGTAAGTGCTCTGCAATACCTCTGCCCTAAGTCTATTATTTTGCAAGCAGAAAGAGGGAGTGTGAGTTTAGGTGCACCAGAGCCTTTTGCTACTGCAGATGAACTTTAGATGCGTGCTCCACTTGGCGCATTTGTTTTGATGTGGGTATTAAAGAAGTGAACCTGGACAAGCAGGCTTTGCAGGCATGTACCTTTAACTGCTGTGCCATTTCCCCTGACCCTGATTTTTTTTGAGGCTTTTCTTGGGCAGGGAAATGTATTGTAATGGTGCTATGCATTGTTCACTAACTTTCTAGATACAAATAAAAAATGCTTGCGTTGGACGCAATTAAACTGAAAACAATAAAAGCATACATCTCAGCCTCTAAAGCAACAGCCGTGGCTTCATTTTACACTCACATGACTTTAGTGTGTGCCCCAAGTGAGGTAGGGCACACTGGCTTAGACCATGGTGCACACATATGGGCACACTATTGGACCAGCGATCTTCAGCGCTGGGATGCCTTCAGACTCACTGAGCATCTAATTATATAACCAGGTTTTTACAAAGTTGCTACTAGGATTTATGGTGATTAATTCATGCATCGCTGGGCAGGATAGCACTGCCTTCAAGCCTTGCACTTCAAGGCAGAGGGATGGAGAATTCAGGTTGGCATGAACGAGATATAGCAAGACCCCATCTCAAATAAATAAGTAAATAAATAAATAAGTAAATAAATAAGTAAGATTATGTGTCAGTGTCACCGGGCTCTTGGGCTAATTTGAATCAGGTCCAAGCTTGAGAAAATAAAAACCTTCCTTCGGCCCCTGCATTCATTTGCACATTGCAGCGGGGGATTGAGAGCCAGGGTGAGTGTCTAGGAGGTATGTGACCACTCTCTAGGCTCCGGTCTGTCTTTCTTTCATTGGCTCTTCAAGCATATTAATGTCTCTCTAACGGTATTAAAAGAGATCTGTTGAGCCTCTTAGGAAGCTGCGCAACAAACAGTCTTAAAATAGCTTTTCCGTGGCTGCTCACTAAGCCAGGCAGAACTCCCATGTGCCGGAGGAGGAGTTGGAACCATCCAGGCTCTGAAAGCAGGCGATGGTGGCTGCGATCAGCAAGGGGAACCCTCCAGGCCACAGCTTTGCCCTGCCCATCAGACACTCAGCTCTTGTCCAGGGGCTTGGTGCTGACCTGAGCTGGAATCCCTCCCTCCAGTGTGGCATGACCTTCTCTGTCCTGAGCCCCCAAATTAGATGTTTCAATAAGTACATCCGTGGTGCCTCTCCCTGCTCCCCACTGTTCTTTATAAATTGGCTTGAAGTGTAATTTCAATCCTAGTGAAAAGAAAACCTCTAGTGGGCATTTCCTGCCCCCAGAAAGGTAGTCAGGTAGGGAGGGACACTCATTCCCTGTCTAGAGGGAGAGGAATAAATAGATACACCCTGTGGCTCCCCAGAAATCAGTCAGCAGAGGCAGTTTGAGACCTGGTACCCACTCTTGGCCACCTGAGTTCAGCTGAGATTCCCAGGTGATCGTGAGGGTCCCTCACAAGAGGCATGGTCATTTTGGTGAGACTCACATAAAGGGTGACACCTGCCTTCAGGAGGTTCCTCCAGTCACCTAGGATCACTATAGATTCCAGCTATTGAGTTAGAAGGCTGGGGATCTTACTATTTGTGAGTGTGTGTTTGTGTGGGCTCAGGTTTGTGTATGTGTGTGCATGTAGAGGCCAGAGGACAATTGTGGGTGTCATTTCTTTTGTTGAGACAAGGTCTCTTGTTAGTCTGAGACTCAAATAGGCTAGACTACTGATCAGCAAGCCCCAGGATTCCTCTTGTATCCACCTCCCTAGTGCTAGAATTACAAGTACACATCAACACATCTGGCTTTAAGTTAATTTGTGTGTGTGTGTGTGTGTGTGTGTGTGTGTGTGCACGTACGTACTCCACAGTGCACAAGTAGAGGTCAGAGGGCAACTCTGAGATGTCTGTGCTCCACCTTCTGTGAGACAGGGTCTTTTGCTGATGCACACAAACTGCCAGCCTGTAGAGGAAGGTCAGACTATCTGGCCCAAAACTTCTGATTCTCCTGGCTCTACCTCCTATTGTTATAGGTACATTGAGATCACAGTTGCATGTGCTACTTTGTATCTGATTTACAGGGGTTCTGGGAAATCCCACCTGGGCTGGCAGGTTTTGCAAGCAAGTGTCTTTAACTGCTGAGCCATCTCCCCAGCCCTCTGGCTTATAAAAAATTAAACATGGGTTTGAACTCAGGCCCTCATGCTTACAAGGCAAGCACCTGACTACTGAACTATCTGCCCTGTATTCTTTCACAATATTAGACCAGGCTAGCCCTATAGATGGCAGGGTGATAGCTGAGAGTGAGGCTTCCAGCCAAATGCCCATTCCAGCACTGAGCTGCCGTGTGGTCACAGGCAGCCGTGACCCTCTTTTCAGAGGAAGTGGCCTGCCTAGCTGTTGCAGTCAGCTTCACATTGGTGCCATGAACATCCAAAACAGGCACAGGTGAGGGGAGGAAGGGATTTATCTCAAGTTCAGATCCAGGGAAAGTTTCATCCGTGGCAGAAGAAGCTTCTATACATCCAAGCAGAGAAAAATAAACCATCATCAGCCACAAACACCAAAAGCAATCAGCACAAATGGGCAGTAAATAGCAGGGACCTTGCTGGGGCTCAAACCTCTCCTCGTATCTTTTGGCTGGAATTCCGATCTGCTCCCAGTGACAGCTCCTCTGGTCAAGTTACAAGCTTTAATAAAATACCTGAGTCTATGGAGGACATACATTCAAACTACCATACTGGGTAACTTCTACAAGCAAGAAATGGTGTGTGGTGGGGACACTCAACCCTGTACAGATATCCTAACCCTCTGGAGATGTAAGCAGCCCAATGTCCATCAGTGGATGAGCAGATGAGCAAAATGGGCTCTGCCTTGTGGTGGAGTATTATTCAGCCATGAAATAGAAGCACATTTGGCTGAGTGAGATTAGCTGGTGACAGCAGACCACACGTCACGTGATCCTGTGTCCAGGTGAAGGGTCAATGCAAAAGCTCTAGGGATAGATAGCAGTAATGTCACCATGGATCACTGTGAACTTTCTAAATTGCACTAAATTGTTCACTTTGAAGTGGTGAGGTTTGGGTGAATTTTACCTCGTTTTAAGGAAAACAGTGGTCTGATGAAGCACTCAGGAAATGTGAACTAAAGTCTCCAAGATAAACCTGGGTTCTTTGTGACATAACTGTTGGTCAAGGTTGCTGTTCATATGTCTGACATATACTCCATGTTTCACCTCTCCTTGCAAAATGCTCCAAGAACCTTGGTGTCTCCTGCTGTTATGGCTTGCCTTCACAGGCTCATGGATTTCAATACTTGAGTCCCCAGCCACTGGCACTGTTTTGGAACTCTGGGGAGATAGAGCCTAACTGCAGGAAGTGGATCTCTGAGGGCTGGGCCTTCAGCTTTATAGCCTGGCCCTACTTCCTCTTCTGTCTCTGCTTCCTGGTCCCCCCACCCAGAAGTGAGCAAGCAGCCTCACATTCCCTCCACCATGCCTTCCCCACCACACTGGGCTGGAACTTCAAACTCTAAGCCAAAATAAGCCTGTCCTCTTTTAAATTGCTTCTTGACAGGCATTTGGTTCAAGGTGATGAGAATGTAATTAATACACCTGTCATACACCTGTCCCCTCTCTGACCTGCTCTTAGATGGACCTTCTGATGGCCATGTCTGTTTTCCTCCTCTGCTCAGTAGCTTTTGCCCATGATCATTGGAGCCTCTGTCATGAACCTCCTCTGTCCTGAGATTCCTCCTAGAGAAGAGCCCCCAAAGCCACCACACACAGCCACCTGCCCCCACTATCCATATACCTGGCATTGTCACAGGGAGAGAACCTCTACAGAGAACTGGGCACACAACCCTCACAGCACAAGTGCAGAAACTGTCTCTCAGAGAAATGTTTCCAGCAGGTGCCTGAGCTGCTACTTGTTGCTGTGGGAGGTGCTGGAGGCAACCCTTGGGTTGGAGTAAGCCCCCAACTCCTCCCCAGTTGCCCCTGTCCCCTACTGGTCCTCCCCTCTTCCTACATGCCTGCCATCTGTGTTGAGACTCCATCCATCACAGGGACTCTCTGGGATTTGTGCCTCCAGCACTGCAGGGCTGACATGGATGTAAAAAGCCATCCCCCTCCACTGCTTCCCTCATCCTTCCCCTTTCACTACCCACGACTGCTGGGATCTCTGTCATGAATCTCCTCTGTCCTCAAAGTCCATGTAAATTGCTAGCAGGATAGAAGACTTCATCACTAATTCTAGTTTGATTCACCTGCTGGGTGCAATGACAGTGTAACTTTGCCAGGGAAGTTCAAGTGTTTAGTAATCTAGCGTTGATGTTTTATTCTGCTTTTTTGTCTGTCTCTATGTGTAGGGCTGGGAAGATGACTCAGTGGTTAAAGGTGCTTACTTGTAAAGCCTGCTGACCCAGGGTTCAATGACTCAGTACCCACATAAACAAGTTATAAACAGTAGTATATGGGTGTGATGGGTTACTTTTTGTTGTCAACTTGACTTTTTTAGTAATCTTGTTCACAGGAAGGCAGCCCTTTCTGTAGAGGGCAGGATGTAAGGAAGTTTAGGGGAGCTGGAAACAGACATCCTTTCCTGGGAGGACAGTGCAAGAAGGAAATTCCAGAGACTCAGGGAGTCAACAAGTCTGGGGAAAGTTGCAAGATCCTGCCCTATGGCTATATACAGGGGGAGAAAAACTCTCTCCCCCTGCCTGTTTTATTGGTGTGTGTATGGTGTCAGTGATGGGTTTCTCTCTCTGCTTGGACCTGTGAAAGGGGGTCAGTCTCTTTCACTATTATGGAACTTCCCCTGGATCTGTAGCTTCAATAAATCCTTTTGCTCCAATAACTGTGCCTGGTTTGGAGGCTCATCCCAGTGGCATGTGGCTGACTACGACAATGGGTATGGAATTCATTTGCAGTGACAAGAAAACCTGGTGTGCCCCCCACACAACCACAAATAATAAAACAGTTAAAAATAATGCTTCCTTGAATGTCTTTACAGTGTGCGTTTTCCCATACATCTACAGATGAATGAAACAGTGTCAATAACCATAAACAACATTTAAAAGGTATCAGAGACTATGCATTGGTTTTTAAGGAAAACCCTGTAAAACCCAAGAACCAGTGATCCCTAGATTATTTAAATACTTTCAACACATGCTGATTCATTGGGGAGGACATGCTGGTCAGCACACCAAAACTGTGTGAAAGATTAAAACAGACAAAAAGCAAACACAGGGGACCAACATCTCCTAAGAAAATCAATGCAAAATTTTTTAATTAAATCGCCATTCAAATGAATTGTAAGTGCATTTAACAATCCATCACAAAGACTGAGGAGATGGCTCAGTGGACCAAACACTTGGCATATGAGCGTGACTGCCTGAGTTCTAATCCTCAGAGCCCAGGTAAAATGCCAGACACTGTAGAAGGTGTCTGTGATCCCAGTGTGCCTACGCTGGTGAGAAGGGAGATGGAAACAGGTGAATTGCTCAGAAGTTCCTGGGCTAGGTAGCCTGGCAAATGGAATGGTGAACAAGAGACTGTATCAAATGAGGTAGAATGCAACGGCCAACGCCTGAAAGTCAACTGCACGTAACTGTTGGTCAAGGTTTTGGTGTTTGTGGCTGGTGATGGTTTCTCTCTGCTTGGATGTATGGAAGCTTCTTTTGCCACTGATGGAACTTCCTCGGATCTGTAAACTTGAGATAAAATTCCTTCCTCCCCTAAACTGTCTGTCCTTTATTCTCCATACACACACACACACACACACACACACACACACACACACACACACGCACACATACACACACCTGTACTCACACACATAAACATGTGGGCACACACATCACACACAGGAATATGCCACAAGCAAATAGGCTTTGTCTTAGGAAGGTTAAGAATTCACAACATATACAGAGCAAAGACAGATTTTATGACAATGTAGACATTAAAAACTCAATGAAAAATTCATAGGTATTCTTGATGAAGAGTAAGATTAAGAAAAATTGGGCTGGAGAGATTGGCTCAGAGGTTAAGGCACCTGCCTCCAGTGCCTAAGGTCCCCAGTTCAATTCCCCAGTACCCATGTAAGCCAGACCCACAAGGTGTTGGCCCTGGTGTTCTTGCTCTCTCTCTTTCTCTCTCTCTCTCTCTCTCTCTCTCTCTCTCTCTCTCTCTCTCTCTCTCTCTCTGTATCTCTCTGCTTGAAAGTGAATAAATAAAATATTTTAAAAAAAGAAAAATTATAAGGAAATTTGTAGAAATATTGGAAGACTTAAGAGAGAAATGGTAGGAGGGACTATTGGTGTCATCGTTATATGTGGAAACATCGAAAATTGAAAGTTGACATTACTTTCACAAATAGAGAATTTTATTTTCTAAGTTCTAAAAGTCCAAAACCTTAACAAAAACAAAATTATCAGCTTTTCTGATAAGTTACAAAAGTACTATCTTGGACTGGAGAGATTGCTCAGTGGTTAAAGGCACTTGCTTGCAAAGCCTGATGGCCCAAGTTTGATTCCCCAGTGGCCATGGAAAGCCAGACGCACAAAGTGGCACTTGCATCTGGAGTTTATTTGCAGTGGCAAGAGGCTCTGGCACTCCTCTTCTCTCTCTCTCTCTCTCTCTCTCTCTCTCTCTCTCTCTCTCTCTCTCTCTCTCTCTTCCTCTCTCCCTCTATTGTCTCTCCTTGCAAATAAATAAATAAATACTTTAAGAAGTACTATCTTTATAAGCACACAGACATATAAAATTCTACAATGTTTGCTATAGGTAATTATTCACAGCGTCAATGACAACTATTCCCCAGATAGTATGCAACATAACAAGAGCTACAGATGCTTTCACTGGAATGATAATACTGAAGCATGAGAAAAGAGAATCTGGAGAATAGAAAGAGGTAAGCCTGTACTCACAGGAGGAAGCTCTCAATATTCCAGGGGAATTGGTTCTCCCTAAACTGACCTCAAACTGAAAATTTAAGCCAAGCCACAGTTTTATACAGAGAAACACACAGTTAGATTGAAAGTGGAAATGTCCTGGGATATTAAGGAAGTTGGAAAAGGAAGAGTGAGGGCCTCTGCTGTCCTTCTGGCTTGTCAGGTAGAGCACTGAGTTATCATGGGGGGAGAGACAGCCTCAGAGGAGGCAGAGGATACCAGCACATATAAGGGTTCTGTGGCTGGATGACAAAGGTCACATTTCAGATCAAAGGGACAATAAACAAGAAAAGACATTGGATAATCTCAGAGCAAAAAGAAAATCATTAGTGCCTAACTTGTCAGTCTGGGATGGGTCATAAAGTATGTATGTCAGGAAAAAATAAATACGGACCAGAGAGCTTGCTTACATTTGCAGGATGGAGAGGGTTTGTTGCTGTTAGCTTGGCATGAGACGAAGATGAGAAATGAAATCTGAGCTGGAGAGATGGCTCAGCAGTTAGGACTCTTGCCTGCAAAGCCTAATGACCTGGGTTTGATTCCCCAGCACCCATGTAAGCTGGATGCACAAAGTGGTGCATGCATCTGGAGTTCTTTTGCAGTGGCTGAAGGTCCTGCCACACCCATCCCCTATCTCTCTGTTTGCAAATAAAGAAATAGAAGCAGGAAGTCACTTAATCAAAGACATCACAAATGGCAGGTAGAAATGCATGCAACTATTCGGCAGATGCGGTATTGATCTCTCTAGTATTCACAGGTTAAAAAACTATCTACAAGACAAAGAGCCCAAAAGAGATGTACGCAAAGCATGTGAGCAGTTAGTTCCTAAAAGGAACAGTCCAGAATGATGGGAAGGAGGTTGGCAATAAGAGAGAAATACAAGTGAGAAGGATTGGCTACTCATGTTTCCCTTCTCCAATTGGCAAGGAAATATTTAAATTCCCTTTTTGATGAAGGTGTAGATAAATGGGCACATCCTAGGGCACTACATTTCCTGGAAGGAAATGCACAAAGGTTATTGAAAATTTAAATATGTGTATCTGTCACATCACAATTGCACTCAGGAGACTATATCTTTTAAAACCTGCAATACATGCACGCTCTTATCATTAAGGTACACCTCTACTAAATTACATTGTGGCAGGTACATTTGCTTTTGGTGGACAGATTGGAAAGTCATGTTTTCTCTACTCCAATATTCTTTTTTATAGAGTTTTTATTAATTATGAACTATACTGTATGAATGGATCATGTGTTGGTCCCATCCCCCTCTTCCCTGTCCCCATTCTCCTTGCTGGGATTGTTGGTATGCACCATGGGGTTATGAATGCATCAGTTAGTCTCTGTGGGGGGTGGGCAACAATGCCTCAGCATACTCCTTCCCACCCTGTGGCTCTTACAGGAGGTATGTCTACTTTAGTGTTGAGCTCTCTGCATCTGGATTGCTGCTTTGATAAGTGTCCTCAGTGTCTGTGGTCATCTCCTTGGAACAGGTTGTCAGGATAGCGGTGAGAGAAGCACTTGTGTTTAAATTACTACTTTCTCTGTGACATCTCCTGGGCCCTGGCAGATGTGCTAGAGATGGCTCATACCAAGCTAGGCAGACAGCTGTCTTTTCTTGTTGTATCGATGGATCTTGGGTCTCCCTGGCTTTTGCTGACATCTGTAAAACAAAACAAAAAGAGATTTTCCAACCGAAAGTGAGAGCAGTTAGAATTGAGAGTTCCTGATGTGCATGGCCACTCTTCTTAACCAGAGTCTAGTGGGAGCTTCTCTCTGGAGTCTAGGATCATCGTGCCCATAGGATCCTGACCTGGTTCTCAGTACCAGGTAGGAGTTCTCTCCCACTGAGCGGGTCTCTTATCCAATCAGCGAGCCATTGGTTACCCACATAGGCTGTGTGCCACTATTGTACAGGTGTGTACATCATGTCTGGCTGGTTGATTTGGTAGCTAGCAGGATCCCCCTGCTTGTTCACAATGTTGGTAGCTTTCATCCCCCAGTAGTTTGCACAGAACTTTCCAGAACCATGAGAGCTAGCCAGCAGGGTATCTTTCCATCATTCCTGTGCCAGTGTTTTTTGTTTTGTTTTGTTTTGAGCCAGGGTTTCTTTTTTTTTTAAGTTTCTCGCCTCTGCTCTTTCTTTTTAAAAAAAAATATTTATTTATTCATTTTCAAGCAGAGAGAGAGAGAGAGAGAGAGAGAGAGAGAGAAAGAGAGAGAGAGAGAGAGAACACCAGGGTCACCACCTTGTATGTCTGGCTTATGTAGGTACTGGGGAATTGAACCCTGGGCGTTAGGCACTGGAGGCAAGTGCCTTAACCACTAAGCCATCTCTCCAGCCCTGAGCCAGAGTTTCTTCTTGATCCCAGAGCATGCTGTTTTCCCATGAGCTTAGCAATTCTCAGGTCCCTGCTCTCCTATGGGATAGGACTGGGGTTCCAGATGTGAGTGGCCCTGCCCAGCTGTTTATGTGGGTCCTTGGGCTTACACTGGAGTATTCTCTCAGACCTCCACATGCCCTCATGTTGTACCGGAAGTGCTCTTAGCCACTGAGTCATCTCTCCAACTCAGCAGAAGTTTTAACAGTGAGAACTTTGAGAAATCCATTGTTCATCTAAAAGAGGCTAATACATGGCTTAGACTATTTTTATACGTTAGAACTCAATGCTGCCGCTAAGAAAAGTATCATAGATCAATTCTGTATTGAGCTGCAAACAATGGCAAGAGTTTTAAGTCACAGTATAAAATATGCATGGGCACTGTTTGGTTCAATGAAGTTATGCATCTAATAAACACACATACTTTAGTTCACTACTGAGCAGTGTGCCCTGCATACCGTAGGCATACACACACACACACACACATACACACACACACGTGCACACATGCACACACTTGCATATGTATGTCTACTTCCAAAGGGATGGAATAAGTTTTAAATAAACACAGATGCTTGGATGTATGAGTTGATGGGAGACATGCGCATTTAAAAATATTTTTATTTACTTGAAAGACAGAGAGAAAGAGAGAGAGAAAATGTGTGTGTGTATGTGTGCGTGTGTATGTGTGTGTGTGTGATCAAACATCAGATTCCAGATGCATGTGTCACTTTGAGCATCTGACTTTATGTGGGTGCTGGGGAATTGAACCTGGGCTGTCAGGCTTTGCAAGCAAGTGCTTTTAACCACTGAACTATCTCTCCAGCCCTGAGACATGGACACTTTTTACTTTTATTTTTATGTGTTTTGTTTGAATTGTTAACAAGTTGATTCTCTTCTCATAGTGATGAAAATATACAAAACTGTACAAATACTTTGAAATGAAGATATCAAGAGATCTGAACAGTTTGGGTCACCGTAGGTATATAGGGCTGCATTCTGTGTGCCCAAGAACCCCTTCCTCCTGTGAGGACGGCTGACCTGATGGAGCTGGGGACAGGGGCTGCCCCATGCCTGCTTCATAGGCAGGTGAGGCTGCCCTGGATATGCTTTACTCACAATCCTTTTCCCACTGTCTGAAGGACTTGGGTCTTTGAGGCTCCTGACTGACCTCCAGCCTGTTCCTATGCATGAAATGAAAACCCTCTGGTTCTGCTGTTATTGAGACCACTTATGATCAGAGCGAGAGACAGGAAATGAATGGTTTACACTAAACAAGGAACTTGTGTGACATGCCTGTGGCTGTCAGCTATGGTGGAGATCCCTGCAAGAGAGCCTCTACCAACCTACCTACCTTCCTGCACCCCACCTGCCATGTGGCTTCAGCCACACGTTTGGATCTGTCATTTTTCTTTCCAGTCTTCCAGCCCACCTTGTAACTACTTGCTCTTTCTGTCTATTCCTTGAGCCCCCTTGAGTAGAGATGGGTGTTCCCCTGCCCCTTGCTCACTGTAGGGACCAAGTGGCCGACTGCTGCTCACCTCAGAATCTGCTCTGCTCCCCATCATTAAATGACACGTCGGTCCCACAGTCTCTCTGGATGTCTCTCCATAACAGCCCCTTGGTGCCATTCCTCTCCCAGGGCTGGCCTGGAGGATAAGACCCAGGTCATAAAGACCAGGGTCTTCCTCAGCTCCCAGTCGCCTGTGCTGGAACTGGAGCCAAGCTGTGTAACCCAAACCCAGATCAAAGCTGAACTGCTCATGGCTCCTTGGTAAGTCCTGGCCTGACCCAGACTTGGCTAACTCTCCGGGCTATAAAAGATACACTTCCATTTAAAAGCCTTTCTCTTTTTCCTTTTGAAAATCTGAACTGCTGTTAACTCAGCATTGGCCTGGCTGTTTCTTGTCCCTGTACTGATTCTAACTGGAGCCTGATGGAGGCCATCAAGGTTTCTCTGCGGTGCTGGAGTGTACATGCCTTCCACACCTGTGCTCTCTGCAGCTCCCTGTTCAGCCCCATCACCAGCAATGCCTCAGTCCCTTGCTGCTCTCCACTATGAGGAGTAGAACTGGCCAGTGAAAATGCACCCTCCAGAGGGTCAGCCTCGTCTCCAAGAGCCCTGCTTCTGGTTTTGGTGGGGCATCTGTGTGCATGTGGGTGTGTTGCAGTCAGCTTTCTTGTTGCTGGCCAAACAAACCAACCAAAAGTTTACAGACTCAAGGGGAAGCTCCATAATGGCAGGGAAAATGATGGCATGAGCAGCGGGTGGACATCACCTCCTGGTCAACATCAGGTGGACAACAGCAGCAGGAGAGTGTGCCAAACACTGGCAAAGGAAGCTGGCTATAGCCTCCATAAGCCTATCCCCAACAACAGGCTTCCAGCAGATTATACTCTTTTATCCCCTTGCCCCCACTTCTGTTTCCCTGGGTGATGGATTCACTGTGGGGTCCTGAAGGCTTCTGTCACTCTCTGTGAGGTAGGGAGAGACCATGCCTCCCTATATTCCTACCCACTTTGGGCTCTTTCAATCTTTCCATGATGTTCCCTGAGCCTTGGCAGGCCGGTTGTCGGTCTGATTTAGTGTTCAGTTCTTTGTAGCCCCTGGATTTCTGCTTTGATGGGTTTTGATTGGCCACAGTGTCTGTCACCATCACCCTGGAGCTGGTTGTCAGTGTGCCTAATATTTTTATGTGGGTGTTGAGGATCAAGATCAGGTGCTCATGCTCGGGAGGACTTTCCCCGGCTCTGATCTCTTAATCTCAACAGTTTCATGTGAGGTCTGAGGACAGACACCGAGATGTGGTGTCATTAGAGACTAGACATGTTCTTGTGATCATACTGTGAAATGATGTGTGACCCTCTGTACTGTCACCAGTGACGGTCTGGCCCCTGCTGCCTTTCAAACCAGCAAGAGAAAGCATGAATACTATGCAGATAAGGGGGTTTGATAGGTGCCCTCCTGTCCCTGCTCTTGTCTAGTGGAGAATGACCCAGAGTCATCGATGCACTTCTGTGATCGCATCCAGGATAAATATTTAAACTATCGCTTGAATCGCACGTGATGACATTCAGTTCCAGTCATTAGCTTCAAGGAAGGCACTTCTGAAAAGCTCGGAATCCATAAGCCACAGGGAGATGGAGTGATTCATTCAATAGGCACCCTTTTTGATGTAAGTGCACAGAAAGCTCTAAGTCCCCCAGGTCTCTGTGTGAGACGTCACTCCCAATCCTAGGACATGTGAGTCCTTTACACGAGAATTACCTGTCCCTTGCTCCCACCCACCTCTTGATGTCACTACTGGGTCGTCTTCATTCACGATCTGTCGTTGAAATGTTCAACATAATTTCTTTCTGTCAAGGAAAGAATCATTTTAAAGATGATTTACTGCCTCCGTACAGAGTGACGTCAGACATGATTAATATCATTCTGACCATTGCAGAAGTGTCTTCAGGCTGCAAGTCACAGTCCCCAAGCTCAGCTCCCTGCTCCCTGCTCAGTCTGTTCTGGGTCAGCCAGGCTCACTTTAGGTCTCTCTCTTTTTTTAATTACTTCTTCTGAGAGTCCTTGCACATGCTGGACAGGCGCTCTGCCATGGAGCTTCCCCTACTGCCTAAGCCTTATTATTAATTTGTTTTTGTTTTTCAAGGTAGGGTCTGCTCTAGCCCAGGCTGACCTGGAATTCACTCTGTAGTCGATCCTCCTACCTCTGCCTCCCGAGTGTTGGGATTAAAGGCGTGCGCCACCACACCCGGCTTTTTTTTTTTTTTGGTAAAATATTTTTATTTATTTATTTTAGAGAGAGAGAGAGAGAGAGAGAGAGAGAGAGAGAGAGAGAGAGAGAGAGAGAGAGAGAGAGAGAGAATATGAATATGCCAGGGCATCCAGTCACTGAAAACGGACCCCAGATGCATGCACCCCTTTGTGCATCTGGCTTTACATGGGTCCTGGAGAATCAAATCCAGGTCTTTAGGCTCTGCAGGCAAGCTCCTTAACCACTGATCCATCTCTCCATCCCAGATCTGTCCTTAAAGTAAGTGTCCTCTCCTTGCTAGGACACAACTGCAGCAATCACATCTGATGGGTTCCATTCTCTTCCCACACTGCTCGCCTTTCCATCTCTCCCTTCCCATCTGTGGTGACTTGAATGGGAATGTACGTCCCCCAGTGTTTTTGATTAAGGTTAAACTTCCTGCTAAAGTCTCCAGGAGCCTGCTGGAGGAGGTGTCACTGGGGTGAGGATCCTGGGGCTCAGACCTAAAGTGTGTTTGGGGGAGGATCTGAATTCCAGCCCAAAGGTGTGTGGAGAGCAGTCTGAGCTCTGGCTGTTTGTGCTTGCTTGTGGTGCTGCTGTGTGGTGGTGTCTCTCTGCTTAGATCTACGAAAGGAAGCCAGCTTCTTCTGCCACTGATGGAACTTCCCCTGCATCTGGAAGCGGAAATAAATCCCTTCTTCCCATTAACTGTCTCCTTAGATGTTCATCCCAGCAACGTGGAGCTGATTACAACACCATCCATCCTTCCCTCCCTCCATCCCTTTTTCTCTCCCCAGTCACCTTCTGCATAGATGACTACTGCTCTTTACCTACAGTTTATCTATCTGTATCTATCATAACTGTCATCAGTCATCCGTGTCTATCTATATACCTATCCAACCATTCCTCCCTCCTTCCCTCTCTTTTTCTCCCTTTTCTGTACATCACGTCTTCCTAGTCTATGTCTGTCATATCTTCATCTCTCTTTATCCATCCATCCATCTCTTTCTTTGTTATTTCCTTCCTTCTTTCCCCTCCCTTTCTCCCTCTTTCCTTCCATTCATCTCCACATCTTTCTATTCATATAGCCTCTATCTATCTACCAACCATCTACCTATGTGAATCTATCTTTATTATCTGTCATCTGTAATTATCAATACATCCATCCTCCCTCTACCCCTCCTGTTCTCCCTTCCCTTTCTCTCTTCTCTTTCTACTCATCTACCTTTTATATCTATCATCTATCTATCTATCTATCTATCTATCTATCTATCATATCATATATCTATCATCTATCATCTATTTTCTATATCTATCTATCATCTATGTATCTATCTATCTATCTATCTACCATCTAAATATATCCCTTCATCCACTCACCCATTCTATCCATCCAGTTTTCTATTCATCTACCCTTCCCTTCTCCTTTGTCTTTCTTTTTAGTGTGTGAATTTTTTTTCTGAGACAGAGACTCACTGTGTAGCCCAAGCTCTTACCCTTCTTTCCTCAGTCTCCCGAGTTTTAGGATACCAGGCTGGTACCACCATGCCTGGCTCATATTCTAAATACTTAAAATTTTGAAAAAAATATTTATTTTTTATTTGCAAGTAGAGAAAGAGCTAGAGAGAATGTGCCAGGGCCTCTTCACCAGTGCAGATGAACTTCAGATGCATGCACCACTTTGTTTATCTGGCTTTACATGAGTACTAGGGAATTGAATCTGGGCTGGTAGGCTTTGCAAGCAGGAACCTTTAACCACTGAGCCATCTCCCTGGCCCTGTTCTAACCATTTTCAGGGGTTGTTACATGTCTTAGGATTTGAGGTAACAGACACAATCCTTGTCTTGAAAGTACTCATTTTCTCCTTTTGTCTGTGATTGAAACTCTTAACCATGTTCTGACTGAAATAAAGAAATAGCAAGTTAGAAGTTCAAAGAAAAAGTGTCGTCAACTCGATTTGAATTATTTACCATTGCTTAAATTTGAAGAGTACATTAAATTGTAATGAGTCTACAACATCATGGAACAAACATCCATACGTTATGTTCTAAACATTTGTGTCCCCTCAGCTGGTGTGCCAAAACCTAGTCCCGTTGCAATAATGCCCAGAGGAGGAGGTCTGGGCTGTGACTGTGTCTAAGGAGCCTGTTCCCTGTTGCTTGTGAGGACCCAGAGGTCTATGATGAACAGAACACCAGACAAAAGAATGTCTGCTGGCTGATATTGGACCGCTCAGCTTCCAGAAGTGGGAGCAGTAGACTTGTGTTTGTAAATTATCAAATAGAAAACATTTGTTAGAGCTTCTCAAATAGCTGTAACAAGACACCCCACATACCCACTTGTACAGCTATATATATATCCACATATATAAATGCAAAATAAATGATAAATAAATAAATATGTTTTCAAAATTTTAAATATTTAGAATGTGAGCCAGGCATGGTGGTACAAGCCTGTTATCCTAAAACTCGGGAGACTGAGGAAAGAGGGTTAAGAACTTGGGCTACACAGTGAGTCTCTGTCTTGGAAAAAAATTCACACATGAAAAAGAAAGACAAAGGAGAAGGGAAGGGTAGATGAATATATATATTAAAGCAAAGGCTCACTGTAGTCCCAGGCTGGCCTCAAACTCACAGTGGTCCTCCTACCTCAGCCTCCTAAATGAGCTACCATGCTTGGCTTTGGATATATTAACTTCAGTAAAAAATCTGACTTTGTGCATTTCATCTGTTTAGAATCTAATGAGCAGAGTTGGATCCTCTGGGCTGAACTCTACTTTCGAGACTGGGAAGGTAACCATCCCGAAGCCCCGAAGCCAGCAGCCCAGTACTTGAATCGTACAACTTCTCACTCCCAACCAATGGCGTCATTTTCTCATTTTGCAATGCACTCAGTTTAGCAAGAAATTTGTGCAAAATCGATTACAGACTACCAAGTTTAATGCTGAAATCAAGCATAGACACTGTTTTTGTGTGTGTGGACAATGTGAAAATATATTTTTAATTAGGAAAAATGAAGTCTCAAAATGATGTGTTTTTTTATTTTTTTAAATTAAATCTCCTTAATTCCTCTGAAAAGCCAAACTACATGAGATTGATTTTTCTTCTGACAGGATTGACGTCATTGGCATAACTATTTCTCCAGCAATTTCTTACCCATTAAACTGCTGTCTGGTGGCAGGTAGCATTTCTAAAGAGGTCTTCAAGCCTACATTTCCCCTGAAATCAGAAAACCTATGGGAAGTTGACCTTAAAAGTGAAAGTTTATTGTGTCTTTGGAAAGATTTCTGTCTCCTTATACAGGTGCCTTCAGCGAGGGTCCCCAAGCCACAAACTGTGAGGATGCTCCTCTCACAATCTTCCTCTCTGTTCCCATAAGGCCACCGTTTGGCACTGTCAGCACCCAGACATGGAGCACCGATTGAGTTGAGAGGAAACACATTCTCTTTGGAAAACAATAATCAGTAAATTTCTCAATCTCCCCCAAAGAGCTCACCATAACGCCAGGAACCCTCCATCCTCTTGGTTCCTGTCTGCATGGAGCCTGTCTTTTTGAAAAGCAGATTTGACTTTGCTGTTAACTCTGGGGATGATGGTGATACAGATTGCACACAAAGCACAGGGAGGGGACAGACATCTGCCTGGATTGTGTTCTCCAAACAAATGCTGTGTTTATCTCCCAAGTCCTGTGCTGAGCGGAAGAAACATTGGCCACTCTGGGTCTTTTCAGGGGGTTCACTCAGGGGTATTGTCAACACAAGCCAGCTCAGGTTGTGTCTGTAAACAACTTGACAAGCAGGGGAGGAGCTCTGCTCTCTGTTCTTACCTCCACTTTCTCCACCAACAGTCAGACTTTATGGACAGAAGCTATCTAGAACTTTGTGGCTTCTGTGTAGACTACTTAAATATTTAAACCGTGTAAGTTTAAACTTCTAGCCACATCTCACAAACTTGTTTGTTTTGGCAGAGGAATGATGGAAAGAGTGAAAACAGATCTGTAATACTCGACCTGGAGCTCAGAGCGACAGGAGTGTAGGACACAGATCTCTAGGCGTTTGGTGCTTCTTTGCTGGTGTCTAAGGCTCTCGGGTCTTGATGTCCACTCCCCAGAGTCCTGATGCTGACCTTCTAAATAACTTCCAAGAGCCGGGCTTGATGGCACACGCCTTTAATCCCAGCATTTGGGAGGCAGAGGTAGGAAGATCGTTGTGAGTTCAAGGCCACTCTGAGACTACATAGTGAATTCCAGGTCAGTATGGGCCAGAGCGTGACCCTACCTCAAAAAAAAAAATTAAAAATAAAAATCTTTCCAGTAACACTGACTGGGCTCAGACAACGTTGACCTTTGCAAAGGCAGCCTCAGGTGACACGGATGGCACACTTCTGAGAGCTGCCACTGTTCCCAGGGGACACGAGCTGGGGTTGTCAGTCACCTTCGGGACTTCAGCCAAACACCTGAGATCTTCCATCCTCACCCTGGATCCCTTGGTGACGACCGTATTCTCCCAGGCTGGTGCCCATCGCAGCAACTGGGGGTCATGGGTGAAATGAAGCAGCGAGGTGGAATGCGCCTCAGTCGGTAGAGTGCTTGCCTCCCATGCACAAAGCTCTGGGTTCGAGTCTCAGCACCCCCCACATATAGGATGTGGTGGGACACTCCTGTAATCCCCGTATTGAGCAAGTATAGACAGGAGGAGCAGGAGTTCAAGTTCATGCTCAGCTACTCAGAACGTTCAAGGTCAGCCTGGGACACTTGAGACCCTGCCATAAAAATAAAGTCAGAGAGGCGTGGTGGCGCACACCTTTAATCCCAGTACTTGGGAGGCAGAGGTAGGAGATCACTGTGAGTTCAAGGCCACCCTGAGACTACATAGAAAATTCCAGGTCAGCCTGGGCTGGAGCAAGAACCTACCTTGACCTCAAAAAAACCTCAAAAAAAAAAAAGTACATACAAAGTAGTATTTTATTCTTAAATGGCTCAACACATAAATGTGATTGTAACGTGCCTTCAGAAACTTTGGTTTTCTTTCATGATCATGTTTTAAAACTAAATTTTTTTCTTTATGTTTCCAGGAGGCTATTCAAAAAAAAATTAATTGTGGCAAATTAAACATAATATTCATGTTTTGGGTATTGTGGAATTATTAAAGACAAAATCTGCCTTAACAACCTAGGCTAAGTCCCCTGTCCTCAACATGCCAATTAAAAA
>PVHP010026368.1:0-24573 GCA_004024765.1 Zapus hudsonius
CGCACCAGGGCCACCACCTTGTGGGTCTGGCATATGTGGGTCCTGGGGAATTGAAACGGAGGCCTTAGGCACTGGAGGCACGTGCCTTAACCGCTGAGCCATCTCTTCAGCCCTGAAAATATTCTCTTAATTCATAGAACAAGAGCATGTTACCTGCATATTCTGAAATTTTTCCTCTTGAAATCTTATCAAGAACATGGCAGTTTGCAGTTTGTTTGAACATGTTCCATGAACAACACAACATGTAAAAATATAAAATCAGCATCTCTTAGGCTGCCTTTATTAAATGGAACTAATTGTACAGATTTATTCTCTAGGGATAGAGCTCAAATTTCCATTAAAATCTAGGTACTGGCCAACTGTGTGGATTGTTCACTCTGAAACAGAATAATTGGTGTAGTAGTAGCAAAAGTAAAAGGCTGTGGTTAAATGAACTGCAAGTACCTTACCTCTCTGCCAAAGGACATTGCCTGAGGTGATGCTTGATAGCATCAGAACCCCTATAATCACGTGTGTCACATCTGAGGATGGTACAGTGTCCTCACCTGTGTTTTCTTCCTTCCTCCATCCCTTCTTCATTGTTGAACTTTTCACTGAATTCAAGTCACAATAAGAGCTGGCACCGCAAAATATATTCACACTTTCATTTGTACTTACACATTGGAAATGGAATGAAGTCTCCAATTTTGATTAATTACCTTGTGCCCTGATTTTTCATTAGGCTTTCTTCCTTAGCAGGAAGTGTTAACTGGCTATAATTCAAGAGGGGGACGATTGACTATTATCGTGACTGGTCATAGAGTATTATATTAATGCCACACTCAGTTTTCCTGATCCTAGATAGAAAGGGAGAGAGAGATCTCTTCTTAGTCTAAGGTTAAGGCAAAGATATCAGGAGAACATTGTTAAATTTTTGGCAGGGTATTTTTACTTTTGAGAAATCACTTAACCTCAGCTTTGGTTTTTGTAGCTGTAAAGCGGGGTGTGAAGAGGTTATGCAATTAATATTTCTAAAGTACTCTTAAAATGAAAATGCCACGCAGGTGTTAATTATCTTGTCATGCTATTATTAATCGTAATTTCAGTAATACATTTAGAAAATGACCATCGTGCCAGTGTTTTTTTGAGGTATAGCTGATTATTTTCCCCAAACAGCATGGATGTTAACATAATATAGATTTCAAAGTTGATAAAACAATTTCTCTGTAATCTCGAAGGTAGTCACATCACATTTTTACCTTATGCTAGAGGGGAAAAAAAGTAAACCAGGTAAGGCCAAGAATCATAACCCTCCTGGAAGACTGTCTATTGGGTACACTAACTTATTTGCTTTGCCAACAGAGAGAAAGCATAAAGAAAGGCATATTTCTTAATGGAGAAAATGGGTCAGTAATTCTCAGTTCTTTCCTACAACCTTTAAATCATTCTGTCAGTTCTCACCCTTGGAAACCAAACAGGGGGAGAACATCAGCTGATTTCCCTGGCTTCTCCTGGCAAGGAGGAGACCATCTATGCAGGTGACACTGCAGGGCTCTGATGGCCATGGTTCCCCAGGAAGAACTGAATGTGAGCATCCATAACATCGATGCAGGGAGATAGACTTTTGTGTCATCTGAGAATTACCTTCCTTCTAAGTGGAAATGTCCCTCCTTTAAACCCTTTAGAAAATGTTGCAGGGAGATTGTGAGTGAACTTGCCAACTTCACTAGACGTCTCTTAGAAGAGGGCTCATTTTCGTAGATGGAGATGGACTCGTGGAATGTTCTGGAGTATCAACTGAGCCACATAGGAAGCCCCCCTCCATTTCAGCTTGCACCTGGGCTACTTTCTGCTCTTTCTGTCATCCTACGTCCTTTATCGGAAGCACAGTTTTTGATACCTGGCTTTACTCCGTATCTTTAATCACAGTGACTACTGTCACAGAAAAATCCAAGAGAACCACAGACAGACCTTGCTCACCTCCAATAACATGTCTAGAGGGAGTGTGAAATACAGAAAGAATCAACAGCTCCCAATTCTTCATAATCAAATCTGGAAAGAAATAAACATCGCATGTTATTTTCTCATGTTTTTCTTTTCTTACACAGGATCTGTTCCATGTATAATAAAATTATTATTTATTTGTTCGTGAGATCTAATTAAGAATCTGGCAAGAGGAAGGACATCCACTTTCCTTGCATTTGTCAGTTTCCATGGGAAGAGGAACTCTGTGTAAGATGCCTTGGAAGACCTCAGGGCCCAGACTGGTACCTGTGTTTTGATACTTTTGCCAGCTTTTCTTCTAGGTAAAGTTCAAGAACTTCATGATGACTTTATTTTATTTTGTCGTGTGTGCATGTAAGTGTGCAGTACTCACGGTGGTGTGTGTATACAGTGCATACACACACAGGTGCAGATGTGCTTGCCCCAGGTGCTGATGGGCAAAGGTCAGAAGAGGAAGTCAGATGTCCCCTCTTGCTCATCTGTGTGTTTCCTTGGGATAGAATTGCTCACCAAACCTGGAGCTGCTGCTCTTTTCTTTCCCCACTAGACTGGTTTACCAAGTTCCAAACACTGTGCTCTGTCTTATCACCATTTAGTTACAGACATGGGTGGTCATCCAGCTTTTCATGTGGGTCTCAGGGAATCAAACTCAGGCCATGTCTGACCCTCTTAAAGCCTCCGGCTTGAGTAAGAAACACTCTTATCCACACGCGAAGAGATCCCCCAGCCTTATCACCATCTTCTCTGTGACCTTAGAAAGTTTTAATGACTTATTTTTTTGTTTTTTGAGTTAGGGTCTCACTCTAGCTCAGGCTGACCTGAAATTCACACTATTCTCAGGCTGGCCTCCCACTCACAGGATTAGAATAGACTGGAATCCAAAATTTCTTAAGGAAAGACACAAAAGATAATTATTGAAGAGCAATTATAGTAAGAGACATTACAGTGTCTTGAATGGAATACCAAGTGGCTGATTTGTGTGTGTGTGTGTGTGTGTATGTGTGTGTGTGTTTGTGTGTGTGTGTGTGTGTGTGTGTGAGAGAGAGAGAGAGAGAGAGAGAGAGAGAGAATAATGAGAATGGCGAGACCAGAGATGTGTTTCTGAAATGGGAATTGAAAAAAATAGCTTCAAAATGCACCAACAGGGCTGCAGAGATGCCTCCGTGGTTAAGGTACATGTCTGTAAAGCCTAACAATCAGTGAAAAGCCAGATGCACACAGTGGCTAAAGTACCTGGAATTCACTTATAGCAGCTGAAGACCTCGGCATACCCATTCTCTCTGTCTCTCTTATCTCTTTGCTTATAAATAGATAAATAAAATTAAAAAATGCACTCAGCAACACTTTTGGTGACTTGAATGGGAGACTATGAAGCAGTCATTTCAGTGAGAAGGCAGTGAATGTGAGAAGTGTTAATCCTGGAGGTGACGTTGGTCCTTGTTCCAGTTAGGAGCAGGAGCAATAGAAATAAGGATGGCTCCGGTGGCCGGCCAGCAGAGGGCGCAGGTTATTGGGTTTGTATGATCTGGAATCTGGAATGTTGACTAGGGAGAACATTCAGAACCTATTAATCCAAGTGTGGAAACTTTGGAGTTGTGGACATACTTCTGTATATTTCAACACTCATTTACTTACAGAGGTCAGCCATTAAAATTAACAAAATGGTTATTTAAGAGAAAAATAGAAAGTGAAGTAGAAACTACGATTATCCACCAGGATGGTTTTATATAGTATCATCAGGCACTGCCCAGTGCAAACTAAGTGCTCCATGAAGAAATTGTTTGTGAATACACTTAGGTTTTGGGTATTCAACCAAAGAAAGAAAATTGCAATGTTATAGTGTTGTGCTATCTTTAGGACATTCAAGTATATCCTTTTATAAGTCTTAGCTCAATTTCCCAGTAAAAATTGAAAAAAGTGAAACTTTACAAAGATGAAGCCTCAATAAATTATAAATGTTAAGTTATACAAAATATTCTCAATAGCAAAAACATGCAAATACACGCATTACAAATATTATGTAATAGAATTTTCATTTGTTGCCAATTCTTTTGTCTGATAAATGGAATAACATTTGGAAAGTATTAACCTGATCTATTTTGCATTCCTCCTAAATAATTTTTTCTCTAGTCCCCTCTTAAGGGCAAGCCAAGAAGCTTAACTCTGAGAAAGACAGATATGCCCATTAGAGCAATAAAATTATTAGTAGATTCTGACTGTCAAATTAGTCATTAAAGTCACTAAGAATTTCTGAGTCTTTTGTGAGGCAATATTCTGGAAAGCTAGGCATCCCTGAGAGAAAAGAGGCTTTTCTAAATTCCTTAAGCTCCATTAACATATCAAGAGCCTGTCTCTAATAGAGTCACGCTTAAACACCCAGGTTTAATTCTAAGCCAGGTAGAGAACCAACCCGAGATACATGTAATGGAAATTCCATATTCCAAAGAAGATGTCACAGCATGTCTGAGTTGAAAGCAACAAAATTTCTGGCAGGAAAAAATTAAGTGAAAAAATGTACTTGACAGCTCATCATTCCTGCCTCAAAGGAGATTGTCAAGACATTGTGAGGGGAAAAAATCTCGACCAAGATGGTAGAACTTGGTAAGGGGCCAAGAAACCCTGTCGTTTGGGTTCCAGGTCCTTCAGGACAAAACATTTACAACATGGATGCATTGGAGGCCACTTCATTTTCATCGTAAACTGGCTGAATTTAGAATCCCCCTGGAGACACACTTCTAGTTGTGTCTGTGAGGGTGTTCTTCGGAAGGATTAAGAGGAGGGCAGTTCTTTCCTGATTGGGCATTATCATTCCACATCAGGGGTGCTGAAATCAAAAAGAATGTCATAGCCAAACATAGCAAACCATGCTGGGACAAACCTCCAAACCAGGCACAGTTTATGGGAAGGATGGATTTAGTGAAGTTATAGATCCAGGGGAAGTTTCATAATGATGAAAGAGGTTGGAGCCTTTTCACATGTCCAAGCAGAGCGTGAAACCCATTACCAACATAGCACACACCAAACCAGCAAAACAGCAAGCTCTGCTGAGCTCAGACTGCTCTTTGCATTTTGATGGCTGGAATTCCAGATCCACCCCAGAAATATCTTAGTGTTAGAGCCTAGGATCTGGCCAGACCAAAGTGCCAGGAGGCTGCAGACAAGTCACAAGCTTTAATAAACTTGAATCTGTTGGGGGACATCCATTCTAACTACCACAAGGAATAATGTCAGCATTTGTCTCTGCTTTCTGGTCAGTCAAGGTGTGAGCAATTAGCAAACACAGCTATGAGCAGCTTCTGTTGCTCTCCTGGCCATGATGGACCATAACCCCAGAACCTTGACTCAACACACCTTAATTTAATCAAGTACTTTGTCATAGCAAATGGAAAATAGCTAATACAGAGATAGCAATCAAAAAGTAGCATTTCAGGCTCCTAGACATACAGAATTTCTGTGTAGAAGATGTGAGGTGATCAGAAGGCTAACATTCTGGGGTTCAGATGGCACAAAATGGTAGTGAGCTGAACGTGGTGGCCTTTAATCATCAACATGCAGCAGATATGACTGTGGCCCAGTGGTGACTGGGAGGACATGAAATGAACACATAACACCCAAAATATGATGTCATGGAGTGTCAGGGGGAAGCACTGGAGTTTGGCCCAAACTGACTGTAGGCACAGGCTTTGTTCAGTTTCAGGCAGTCAAAGCTATGGGGAGTTTGAGCATAAAATGGATCACAGTTCCATCAGCTAAAGTCTGAGCCCCATCAGGTCTGATTCCCCATCAGCTCTGAGTCCCGAGCAGTTCAGATGATGAGTCCTTTGACTTCTTAGGAAATCTTGGGAGAAACTGATGAATTCCTTGTGCAGGAACACCACCCTAAGTGCATAGTTTTCCATGCACCCAGGCTAACCTGTGCAAAGATAAACCTGTAGTCAATTAGCTTGATGTCTTCATCATGGCACCCCGGATATGTTAAGAGTGGAATAGAAAACAGTTTAGAAATACACATTTACCTGTATAAAGGTAGAGATGACCCAAGTGGTCAAGTCAGCCTAAAAATCCTCCCTTGGCAATTTTAAGTCTTTCTAGCATGTTAGCGGCTTAAAGACCCAGATTTTATCAATTGCAAATAAATTAGCTATTTTCTTGCTCATCTTAAAAATGGTTAGTTATTAACCTTATCATTTTCATCCTTCAGAGCACAATAAGGAATGAACACACATGGCTTTTGAATAATCCAAATTCTGAGCACTGGGTCCCCAATCTGTGCACACACGTTAATTTGAAGGTGAATGGAGAATGGTTTGCACTTTCTGGGCCCCAAGAAACAAAGACAAGAGTGTGTCTTCTAACTCAACTGATATTTGGAAAAGAAGTCCCAAAACACAAAAGCTTGTACTGTGAATAAAGACGGATGCTGAAGTTAAGCTCGCTTCCCAGAGCACGAGTTTCCTTGTAGCTATGGAGAGCAGATATCCATGCTGTGAAATTGTTTGAAGTTGTTTTCCACCCTTGGATTTGAGAACGCTTAGATGAGACTGGGAAGGGGAAGTCTTTGAAAAAGAGGCAAAATGAAAAACCTCCTGTATTCAAAGAACACATCTGCTTGGGAAATCACTCCATTCTTCTTCTGTTTTTGATTTATTACCTTTTCAAGGGAACCCCGGAAAGCTTGATATTAAGGAGGTATGTGGGACCAGAGCATGAATGGTCTTATTCCACACAAGAATCACAGCCAGCAAAAGACTTCTTGTCATTCAGATAATACTGGGCCTGGATCACAAGGACCTCTCCACAGAGGTCTAGAGACATGAGGCTAAAAATGTAAACAGACCCCATTAACTCTCCCCAAAATACATTTATTTAAAATGAGATTTTGCGTTTTCCTTGTTGCATTGCTTCAGGAGCCTGGTGTGAGACCAACTGTCACAAAGACCTGAACATTCACAGAGTCAGATCACAGAGCTCTTCTTTTTCACCTTTCAATCAACATTACACTTAGGAAAAACACCAACTTTAAAAGGGTATACCTGATCATCATTATTTTATCTTCCATAACAATTTTAGTCAGTCTTTAACTTGTTCCAGAAGTGAATTCAAACAATGCATGAATATATATAACAAGAGAAATTCTGTAAAAAAAATTGGGAAACAGAGCATTTTTTAAATTTCTATGCATCTCTCTCCTCTCTCTCTCTCTCTCTCTCTCTCTCTCTCTCTATATATATATATATATATATATATATATATATATATGTATACATATATATGCATTTTCCTATGATTTTCTTCTTCACTATTAAATTTGTGAGAAGGCTACTGCATTTATTTTTCTCTCTGAAATGTAGATTATGGTCATTTCTTGTCACTGAAGTTTGCCTGAAATACCACATGAGTTTTAAAGTGTAAGTTACCTTGAAATGCCTGTTTCACATTAAATTTTATGTGTAACAATTAAATTGCCCTCTGAGCCACCTGGTTTATTGGTTGCTGGAATTTGGATTTTTCCATCTTGTCTTCATAATTTACTCATAGTGGGACCAGATTTTCTCAGTTTATTTATTTTTTATTAATTCCTTTTACAAAGCCTGCCCAGTAAACCATTTACTGATGTGGCTATAATGTGGCTCATACTTTTAAATTTATAGGAGAGAGAGAGAGAGAGAGAGAGAGAGAGAGAGAGAGAGAGAGAGAGAGAGAGAGAGAGAGAGATCTAGCAAGGACATTTTTTCTGAAAATTTATCACATCCTAATTTGCTTGGCTGAAAAAAATTAAAAATAAGTACATATTTAAGTGATATAAATCCTATATATCACTTCAGTTAGGAGGAAAACTACCTGTATTTAGCAATGCTTAGTTGGGAAACATTTCATGAAAAATAATTTTGGTGGGTTAGGGCTAATCCAAATTTATACATATAAAAAAAGGCCATACAGAAACCTAGTATTTTATAAACTAATTAAAATATAATTATATAATAAAAAATAAGAGAATGAGTAGCAACCCCACCCTGTATGAATGGGTATTGCTGTGACATATTTATGAAAAGAAAAAAGCAGAGCCAGGTATGAGATACTGCTCTGCATTGTGGTCCAGGGAGACTCCCAGGGCTCTGAAAACAATGTATGCTATGGCCTTATCAGAACTCGATAACGAAACTTTGTTGCTGAAGACACCATGGTTTTGGCCATGTGATATAGAAAAATCAAACTGGAACTGATCTGGAAGCCTCCTTTCTGCTATGTTGCTTTGCATGTGCCCAAAGGTTGTTGGATATGCTGAATACATACATACATACATACATACATGCATACATACATGCACATGCATATGTTTGTATGTGTATTAAAGAATCATATATATATATATATATATATATATATATATGAAAAGAAATCATATATATTTCTTTTGCAAAGCCTTGCATTTTCCAGGCACCATCCTAGGCATGAAAGCCATATTTGTGGAAAACAGACTAAAATCTTTTCCATTTTGGACTTAGTCTTCGTGAGCAGAGACAAAAAGAGCCAAATGTACAATAAATACCCAAATTATCTAACATTCCAGAGGATTTTCCCTGTGAGATGGGTGAGGGTCAGAGAGAGAGAGAGAGACAGAGACAGAGACAGAGAGTTCACTTCCTATTTTTGTTGGGATCCGGCCTGGCTGAAAATCTGTGAGCTAAGTTTTAGAATATAATATACAGTCAGATGAGGCGGCTTACACTTTTGGGCCAAGAGCAGGTATGTTGGCATAGCGCCTTTGATCCTAGCCCACCTCTGTCCCCAGGAGGCAGAGTTGACAGCTGACAGCCCTAATCCTGTTAGTTAATGCTGATAAGCTTTGTTCCTGCTTGCTGAGCTTCTGTAGACTTGTTCCTGCTTGCTAAACTTCCTTGTGAAAGAGATAAAGCTATACAATGCAGCCTTGGATTGTATATAAGGTTGGATGCTGGAATAAAGTTTCGAGATTTGCCCGAGCATTTCTCCCAGCCGCCTGTGTGTGAGTCTCTGGCTGTGCATTCACCTCTCCCCGATGGAGCCCATCTCCTGCTGGCAGGCTAGACTTGGGCTAACCTCACAGGGGGCCAGGGGGCCGTGACTCTTTACCCAACAATTTTGAAATGGTGTGAGAGGGTCATGTGTTGCTTGAATCCTGTTCAAATGAACCATGGCCAAAAAGCAAAGAAAGTTCTAGGCAAAGAAGCTTCACAGGGCCCAAGGTATGAGTGTTTTGAGACCAGCGAGGTAACTATGTCCAGAATAAATCGGGGTAGCAATGGAAAGAGACACTCCGACTGGAAACAACTTCAGGGAGGAAGGACTTGGTTTGGTGCGTAGTTCAGGACCTGCACTGAAAGATGGCAGGGGTGGTATGGCAGTGAGGGGCTCTGTGTGTGCCACTGGGACCTTCTGGAAAGCCCAGTGCCTCACTTTGTAGACTGAAAACTGGGTTACAACCTTCAAGGTCTAATTCTGTGACAGGTTAGGGTGACTGGGACTCAGAGGTAACCAGGAGTAACCTTGGATTTGGGCTTACAGGCAGGCTCCACTTACCTCATGACTGGGTCCTCCCCTTAAGTGGGAGGGGTCTCTAACTAGAGTTCAAACCTATTGTTCAAAGAGAGACCAACCAGCTATCTCTCTGGCTCACCTGGGCCTGGGGGATAGAGTCACCTGGGAAAGGGAAAATTGCTCTGTTTCCCCTCATAGCTGCCCAGCAGAGAGACATCTGAATCTCCAGGCCTGGGTAAGGCCTCCTCACCACAGCCACCAGGACTGGCCAGCACAGATCCCCTGACCTCATAGCCATGTGGTGAAAACCTCCCCCATGTGCTCTCTCCTCACTAATGGCTGGAGATCTCTGTAGTTTCTCCTTTCCTCCTCTTAAACAAAGTCACCCTCTATACCTTGTCCTCTGGTGATCTATAATTTTAATTCTTTAATTTTATAGGACAAGAATCCAGGTACACTTAAGTTTTAAACTGGGAACTGCAAATAACTCTGACTGACTTCCTCCAGCGAATCCCCACCTAACAAATGTTGTACATTCTTCACAATAGTTTCAGAGTCCATGGCAGATATTTCATATTCAAAGCACAAGAGTAGGCTTTTTAAAAAAGGAAAACAATTATGGTCCCAGATCATCAAGCTTTTGTAAGGACGTTGGAATTTACTTTAAAAATATTACTATTTCTAGATTTTTCCATGAAATGATATCCCCTTTTTTTTTCCAGCCCTTACTCCTTCCCTGTAGAAATTATACTAATTAGTGGAATTAATTGCTCTTCCTCATTTTAGCATTTTACTGATTAAAATTTTATACAAATTTCTTCATATACAATTAATAAAATAGTAAATCATGCATATTTGTTCAAGTTGATAACTGCTAACATATGTACATGCAGTGAACCCATAACACAATCAAGATAACAATATTCCTTCCACCTCCAAAGGTTCTTCTTGAATAAATTGAATCCATCATTCCCTGTGTCTTATCTACAGGTAACTTCTACTTTGTTCTTTGTCACTATAGGTCAATTTAGAGCTTCTAGAACTTTAATGTATATATATATATATATATATATATATATATATATATATATATAATGTAAGCTATATCTCTATTTTTATCTATCCCCCTTCATTTAAGAATGAATGAATGAATGGATTTTGGCTTTGTTCATGTTGAATGTGTCATTATATTAGTCAATCTTATTAATATAGAGCATCCTCTATTTTGATTATGCATTCTTTTATTGATATACATCTGGTTTGCTTCCACTTTTTGGCTATTAAGATGCTCTGAATATTGGCATACAGATTTTTTTTATTATCTTTTTATTTCCTTTTACTTGAATAAATATCTAGTAATGGAATCTTTGGATCTTATACATAACTTTTAATGTCCAAGACTTTACTGAGTATTTCCACTGGCAAGTGTGGAAATACTAATTGCTCCATATCTTTCTCAACATTATTGTGTTAGAATTTTATTTGATTTTTTAATATTATTTGAGGTATAATCAATAAATGTAATATACATGTCAGGCATCCAATACATTTTGAAACAAGTTAGCATTTTAAAATGATTACCACTATCCAGCTCATTAACATATTAATCACTTTATATGGTCACCATTTGTATATGCTTGCAATGATAATGCTTACTGTCTACCTTCTGAGCAAATTTCAAGTAGGAAACGCAATATTACCGCCATTATCATGCTGTTTATTAGACATTCATCTTTAATTCATCTGCTGACATTACATTTTTATTTTGAATAATATTTCCTTGTTTTCCCCATGTCCTAGTCCTGATCTATCCTTGACTACTGAGAATTCATGCTCTCCTTTTTTCTCTTCTAATTCCACACGTACTGGGAGATCACACCCTGTCTTTCTGTAGGTGTCTTGGTTCACTTGGCATAATGCCCCTCCTGTGAACCCATGTGGCTACAAATGACAAGGTTTCATTCTGGTTAAGATGCCTTTGTTTTTCTGTTTTACTAAGATCCAGTCCAACAGAATCAGCCAAAGACAAAAGGTGCCGGGAGATTGAAGAAAGGTGCAGAAATACTCAGGTTTGTAAGAAGTTTACAGTCAAGAATGAATGACACCTAAATATATCTGTGTGCTAGTTTAAAAACAGCAAAAAAGATAAAAAAGGAAAAGAACAAAACAGAAGCAGGTCTTGGGCAGAAAAGAAAAAAAAAGAAGAAACAGGTCTTGAAAACAGACACATCCTGCAATGAGGAATATTTTCACATTGCACTGGATAAAGATGAGCCCTGGCCAACGGAAATGTACCTGAGCTTTTTCAAAAGCTCTTATTAACACACCAACTGTTGGTTAAACATGCTGGTCTGGATAGAAGTGGACCTCCTGAAATGCTGGCTTACTCTGTTATCTAGTTTGTGTTGCAAGCTTGAGTCAACCGGGGAAGAAGAAGCTTGAGACCCAGGTGTGGGTCAGATGTGGTCCGTCTGGACTCTTGCAGGGCCAGCGGCGTTTGCTTTGTCCAGTGATCGATGTGTCTATGAATTTGTCTTGGCTGTGGCATCCAATATCGCAGAGAGACTGTTCATGGAGATATCCCTTTTCCATGGAGACTTTATTTCCTTTGGGTATATACCCAGAAGTGGAATGATAGTTTTAAATTTTTGAAGAATGTCTATATTTTTTTTCATGGTGGGATCCCTTTTATGTCTAAAATGTGTTTATATATTATATACAAATATATACTTACATACAAATTATACACAAAATATATTTACACAGAGTATAAATATCTGCACAGAGTATACTGCACAGAATGTGATTATTTTTAAAATTTGTGTATTGTCATACCCTGTTTAAATTCTTTTTCTTCTTCTGGAATTAAAACACTATTTAAAAAGAAGCAAACATTCTCAGAAGTTTGAATTTTCTTCAGTTGGGACATTAATTCATTAGGAATTTATCTTTTATTTTTCTATGTAGGTTACTTATTGAAGGGTCCTTGGCGTGTCACCCCTCATTTACACAGGTTGCTAATTTCTAAATGACTGGCTTGTTAGATTATGAAGTTTTTATTGTCAGAAAACATTACTTATTCATCTTTCTATCTATACTAATTAGCCTGGATGAGTTAGATACAAAATCTTTTAAGGCGAGCTGTCATTTGAATTGCAGCTGACCGATAACTGAGTTTTAACTTTGCTTGAACAAATATGTCTGAAAGTACATATAAAACTGAGACGCTCTTTAACTATCTATTAATTATTCCACGCTCTTAAGAGGTTCATTTTGCAATTTATAATTGCATTGACTCTTAAGCATGAGGTCCTACTGTTGAATATTATCTTGGCGCATTCCTTCATTTATAGGAAATATTGGAGTATATAATTGGTGACAGGCTGTAAGCCAGGGTACACCAGCCAGGTCACATTCTTCGTATGGAGGAAGCTCTTGGTTCATCCAGGAGACTTGCACTGAGGATGTAGCTGTGACTGAGCCCAGAGGAGGCCTTCTTAGGACTGGATGTAGAACTTGGGGAGAGAAGGGTTAGCCTGGCCACTGGCACCCAGAGAAGTATTCACAGAAGTGATCATAACTGAGTGGAATCTCAATAAGAAAATTTAAAGTTCACCAGGCAGAAACCAGAAATGCATTTTCTTAGCAGCGGGAATGACAGGCCCAGGGGCCCAGGGCATGATGGAGGGTGGCTTGTTCAGGAAATAGCAGCTGACCTTTTAGAACTAAAGCAGAAACGTCAGGGGTGGGGAAAGGACTTGGAGATTAGTCTGAAAAAAATAGATTGGGGTCAGTTTCTGAACACATTAGTGTGGAAGGTTGTACGTAATTCTGTAGGCAACTGGCAACCATGGAAATTTGGAAACGGGCAAGTCACGTGATCAAACTTGTATTTCTCAAAACAACTGATGTCAAGATGATGGATGGACTGAAAGGCGTACAGACCAGAACTTACTAAAGCTCATGTTTAATGGTAAAACAAGAAATGGATTTTGGGATACTTGGAATAAACCTTTCAAGGGGCCTTCCTGCTCCTGTGGTTAACTCCTCTCACATAACCACAGGGAGGCTTCCAGAATGATCTATGTATCATCTATGTATGATACATACATAGATCTATCTATGACAGCCTGTGTCAGTCACATCCTTGCTCCTCCCTTAACATCCCTTCATCCCCTCAGCCAGAGCAAAGTCCTGATACTCAACAGGACACAATGCCATCTCATGTCTGGCAGGCATTCTTCCTTGGTTCTCTCCTCTCCTGAGCCTCAGGGCTGATCTTCGCCACTGATCAAATGTCAGCTTCCCTGCCCCCCCAACTTTCCAGAAAACATCTCTCCTCGTCTCTGTCTCTTCCACCACTCCTGTTCTACTTCCTCCTCCCAGAGTCTACATTCTAACACAAGTGTGGAACTTAGGGTTTTGTTAGGCTACATTCTTCCTCACTTAGAATTTTAGGCAGAAAGTTTTGCATTTTGTCCAATCATAGGTAAAATAGCGTCTGGGACATTTTAGATATTGTTTTGAAACGACATGAGGAGGGCTTTGAGCTGGTAAGATGCTGAGAGAGAAATGGTTGTCATGGGTAGCTTTAAGATGGATTTGGTGTTTTCTGGGCAGGACTTACTATGTGACTATTGGATAAGGACATAAGTGACATAAAGAGACAGAACTGTTGTCCTTTTCTCTGACTTTTTCAATCTGTAGACTGGACTTTAGAAATACAAATTGACATTTATGGAGCACCTAACAGATACTTTGTGAATTTTTTCTTATAAAAGGACAGAAATAAATTTAGAGAGAAAGAAAGAAACACAGAGTGAGACCCAGAGATAGATTGAGGATGGAGAGGAGGAGACTTTTAAGTCCCATCTACTGCCTATAAATATCATCAGCCAAGTCAAAGAGAAATTTATCATTTTCCAAATTCATTCCTAAGTCAATCATTCTACATTGCTGACAAGTGTCTTTCTTTACAATGGATCTTTTGACCTTAGATTGTAATTACACTCTTGTTACAGTTACTGTTTTCTGTTGGTATCTTGATATCCTTGGAAGATTCCAGAACCTCCAACACTTGGTCATGCTAGGTTTCCAGTTTTGTTTGTTTGTTTGTTTTTGTCACTACTAAACACCCCTGACTGAGTTGTCTCATTTCTATTTTTCCCCTAAGAGTGACCCTGGGTTATCACCATGCAAAGACAGCCTTTCGCTATGCAATGGCTCATACCGGGATATTTCCTAACAGGAAATACAGCCAAGTTGGCAATTCCACTCTGGTTAAATGCTTTAAAAATGAATCATGGAGTCTAATTTCACCTTGAGGGTATTTGCCAGAATCTCTAAAATAACAATCCAGCTTTGCAAAGAATCCAAACAGTATGGCTTTGCACTATTTCTTGTTAAATCTTAGATTCGAGTTTTCCATTTTTTTGGGGGAGAGAGAGAGAGAGAGAGAGAGAGAGAGAGAGAGAGAGAGAGAGAGAGAGAGAGAGAGAGAGAGAGAGAGAGAGAGAGAGAGAGAGAGAGAGAGAGAGAGAGAACCAGAGCCACCACCTTGTGGGTCTGGCTTATGTGAGTTCTGGAGAATTGAACCAGGGGCCTTAGGCACTGGAGGCAAGTGCCTTAACCGCTGAGCCATCTCTCCAGCCCGAGTTTTCCATTCTTAATACATGATTTGAAATTTCCATGAGCAGTTACGTGTTTATTTTTCTTCGATGAATTTTAGTGTTGGACATCTCCACATATGATATGTGATTTTGCCCTGAACATTTCATTAACCAGTACAGTGAAGACCCCCAGACAGAAGACACGACTGTGCGGGCCAGCTAAGAACAAAGGTGTCAGGGGAAGATATTTTGTGTCCTGAGGCTCAGTTTAGCTCAGTGATCAAGTTCTTGCCTAGAATGCACAAGGCCTTGCATTCAGTTCCTGACACACACATGAAAACTGCACACAGGACAATGATACCAGACTTGAATGTGGTCCTGAATCTGCTGACCAGATCCTAGGCCAAGTGTTTTTCCTTTTGTGCACCAAAGAGTAAGAAAATGGACTATATCATTTGTCGGTATGGGCATGTCTCGCTATGAGCCATATAGCAAGGGTTCATTTGCTCTAATCTATTTGATAATCAGAGAGAAGGAGTGAAGAAAGGAGGAAGAGAGGGGAAAGAGACAGAGAAAGAGAGGGCATATGGGCACTCCATGGCTTCTTGCCACTACGTACAAACTCTAGGTGCATTGACCACATTGTGCATCTGGCTTTACATGGATACCAGGGATCAAACCAGGGCCAGCAGGCTCTGTAACCACACGTGCCTAACTGCCAAGTTATCTCCCCAGGCCCTGTTTGGTTTATTCTTAACAGTGTTTTTTCCTTCAGTGTAAATAATTATTGTAATGCTATCAAAGCAATTTGTGTCTACCTATCTGCTTGTTAAAGAGCCTAGGACTCTTATGTTGATCAGAGACCTGGGAATATATAGCCTCTAACTTTGGGTTGATTGGTGACCACAGTCTTTTTGGTCTCATGATTCTACCAAGAACCATGTGAATTCTTGGGCATATGATGTGAAATTGCTTATGACTTTTACTCAAGTAAAATATCCAGCTTTCTTCAATGATTACATCTATGTGGCAAAGTTAAGCTAGAATTGCTCTCCAACATGCAGTAATTCAGACTGTGAATGCAGTTGACCCAAATGCACTTAGTCTGTCTGCTTCATGGATACATCTTTGCATATTTTCTAATGTGCAATCTTTTTTTCTGGGCAAATCAAATCTTAGCAAAGCAGCCAATCAAGGACTTCCATTTCTTCAAGATCTTAAATGGCTGTAGTAACTCAGCCATCTGGCTATATGCTGTTTTATTAAGTCATGCAGGGAATGTTTTCTGAAGTTATAGAACTCAAGTACTTTGGGGGGAAGTGATACACAATCAATAGGTTGTATAAATTTTCCTGTTTTTACTTTTTATTTTTATAAGTGCTTGTAATACATGTGGTTTGATGCTTGTGTGTGGTATGGCATGGGGATGTGGTATACGTACATGTGTGTGCTGATGAGGTGTGCCACGTGTGGAGGCCAGAGAACATTGGGTGTCTCCTCTTTTCCTCATTTTCTGTTTCCTTGAGATGGACTTTCTCACTGAACATGAAGCTGACATTTTTCAGTCATAATGGCTGACCAGCAAGTCCCCAGCCATCCACTGGTCTCCACTGCCAACAAGAGGCGTGTTGGCACATCCAGCTGTTCCCTGTCTCCTGGGGAATTAAACTCAGGGTGTGTCAGGTCTTCTCAGGCCCTCATGCTTGTGGACAAAGCACCTTTACCCCCTGAGCCTTCTTCCCAGCCTCCAGCCACCTATTTTTTCTTATTAAGGTATTAGAAAACACAGTGAACTTCAGAAGTTTAATTTTTTTTTCAGAATGATTATACACATGTTTATTTCTGATTTTAAAGGCAGGCGCCCATGGAGTTGTTGGATACACCCTCTTTTCCTGGGTTTATTTTAAAGGCCAGACAAGTAACAACATAGCCAGGAGCTTAAGTGTGCTTTGCCACTCTGATCAAGAAATATTTTAGAAATTGTATAGTATTTCAAATAAAACAACACATGCACGGTCTTTTCTATGAGCATTATATAATTTGCATACACTCTCATCAGAGCTAGGAGACACGCATAGTGAATGTTGCCAACAACCGTTTCTCTCAAGGGTCACTCTCCCCTTATCCAGGGAACTGATGAACTCTTTTCATTGTCTAATTGGGGAAGGCAGCCAAGAATTCTCTGAGCTCAGCATCTCCGTTGTCTGGTATCCTTTGCATTCAACAGGACGTCCTAACCATGTATGTATCTGTGTTTGATTAGAAGCGTATGGAAATGAATCTTAGGAATGTATTTTTCCAGCTTTCAGATGGGGAACTTATAATAGATTTGATTTTTTTTTAAATTACACAGAATACTGACTGTAGTAAATAATTGTATATTTTATATTTTGAGATAACTAAATGTAGTGTTTCAGTGTTTGCAAAATTTAAAAAAAATGTGTTTATATAAGGTGATCAATTTGATAATTGGCTTGGTTTTATCATTGTACAGTTTAAGCATATATCAGAACTTTATAATGTGCCACACACATATAGATGGGATTTATTTGTGAATTAGAACTAAATATTTAAAAGGGTTAAAACTATTCTTCCCATCATATACATTTAACGGTGTTCTGCAGTATATCAATTTTTATAGAAAAGAGAAGATGCTAGTGAGAATTAACAGCATGCATAGAAATCAACCTGAGACCTAGGCGCTTTTGATGTCTCAGTGTTTTATGTTTAGGATTGGTAACTTCATAATTTTGAGAAGTAATTAATTTGACCAAGTTTGTCAGAATTCTTAGATAATCTATTTAATGCCTATGGTGATTACTGGCTGGAAAGGGAGACAAGTGAGTCGTTATTGAAACACACTTGTATTTCCAGAGTGGCCTTTGGCTCCCACGATATCTCTAATATTAGTACAGATATTTGCAAGGTCACCACCATACTCCCTACTTACTCTGCCAGGCAGGCACACAGGACTCAGAGATAGTGTGGAGACGGGGGATGTCCCTCCACCTGTACCACTGCTTCAAAGGCTCTACCTGCTGGCAGCCTTCAGGGGTGTGTGGAAAAGCCATTCATAGATAAGTACACCTGCTTGTTTCTGCTCTTCACGCCTCATCCTGGGAAAGTTCTGGAATGGGGTCAGGTTGTGAGGGTTCTCACTTTCACCCTATTTTTTTTTCCTTTGAGAATTCTGTTCTTGGCCCCTTTTATGTATCAATTCCCCACTTTTTGCAAAACCTATGGTGCTGATGTCTAGTGCCCAGTTCCTACATAAGCCAGATGTTCAAAGTGTCAGATTCCCTCGTTCTTGAGACTACCTTGAGGATTTACTTCATAAAAATGACTTGTGCTAAATGACAGTATAGAGTTCTTTCTGTGCATGCTACCATTGGAGAATCAATGCCTCATTTGTTTTGTCTTCACTTAACTGTTGATTGCAGTATTTCATCATTGTGCTATATACTTATTTTCTTTTATCCCTTCCCTCCCCTCCTCTTTCCTTCTCTTCCCTCTCCTCTCCTCCCTTCTCTTTCCCTTCCCTTCCCTCCCCTCCCCTCCCCTCCCCTTTCCTCCCCTTCCCTTCCCCCTTCCCTCCCCTCCTCTTTCCTTCACCCCTCCCCTCTCCTCCTCTTTCCTTCCCTTCTCTCCCCTCCTGTTCCCTCCTCTCCCCTCTCCTTCTTTCCCCTTCCCTCCCCTTCCCTTCCCCTCCCCTTTCCTTCCCTTCCCTTCCTTTCCCTGCCTTCCCTTCTCTTCCCCTTCCTTCTGCTCCCCTCCTCTTCCCATTACAGTATCTCTGATTAAAACATAATGTGTAAATTATAAGTCTCAAACATAGTGCTCTACCATGAGTATCACAGACCATGTTTATGACAAAGGCTGTCTTTCATGTTTTGAGCATTTTTTTTTTCACGTAGGGCTTGCAGTATAGTCCAGTGAGGCCTGAAATACATGGTCGTCCTGTGTCAATCCATGTACTTCATACACTGCAAAGAGCATTTTAAATCATAGCATTTTGTGTGTTTCTGCAAAATTTGAGCTAGGTTTTCCCACTTACCATCTCACAAATGAACTATTGTTAAATTGCTGAATATAAAGCAATGTTCTCATTTTCAAGTATTGTTTTACATAAATATTGCTTTTAATTTGAATGACATCATGCAACTCTGGTGTCTCTGGAAGTTTCCCTATCCTCTTTCCAATCCCTGGGACAGATGGGAAGATCATGCCCAACACCACAGTGATGTCACTTCCTCTACGAGATGGTACTGAGAGATTTACAATGCACTTTGCAGCTATATCTGACCCAAATGTTGATGATTTTTATTCTTTTCAAAGAAATGACAGTAGAAGTTCTGCTCCAAGAGGCTTGTTAGTTGTTCAACACAATGCCATGGGCATTTATTTTTAAAGAAAATAAAAGAGATGCTCTCAGATTATCAGCTGTTCTGTCACTGGTTGTCCAAAGTGCTCATGCATTTTCTTGGATCGTTAGGCAACCTTGTAGTAAGAAAGGAAGAAAAAAAAAACGTGTGTCTGGGAGAAATTATTTGTAGCTATGAGCTTAGAGCTATGGTGTTAAAAGCTCCAGAGTGGCATGGTACTTTCAAAGTTCCCATGTGATGTATGGCACTGCAGATAGGTACCAGGAAACCTTCTACAGATGGTTGCATAATGTGTAAAGGACTCAGAAAGTGAGGATCATGCCTGTCACCAGCAACTATAATTATAGATCCGAGTAAAATCTTGCTCTGCAAATTTGTTCAACCAGAGGACTGTGGCACAGAGACATGGTGAGTTAAATACTTTAATTATTTAATGTCAACATTTGTGACACGTGTGTGAGTCAAGCTACAAACACTAATAAGAATGATACAGCATCATGTAGGTAGCTCAAAACAAACGAGATAATTAAACAACACAAGAAACAAACTTCAGCCACCACAAAACAAAACTAAGCATCCATCTCTAGACACAATGGCTTTGCAAAGAAAGTAGATGAAATAACAGACATCAATAAGCCAGTGCATTTTGAAGGAAGGAATGAAACAGGAAGCCGGTAATTTTTACATTTTTTTACAAGTGTACAATTAAAATCTAAGTTACTCTAATTAAATCCTTATTAAATAGTTGAATTCAGAGGCTTCCTTCAACTTCAAGGTAACTGTTGTATGTTTATTTAGCAGAAATGTATTTGCACTTAACGAGGAGTGTATGAATTTCCAGCTTTGATTTGGAGAGTTTAGGAAGGCATCAACCTTGAAAGGCACAGCTGTTCTGTCTCCAGAAAAAAAAAATGCCTCCATCCCACCTTCCCATTAAATGGAGTAACAGAATTCTAGGGAAAAAAAAGTACTGTAATTGATGCTTGCTCAATTGCAATAAACCCTAATTATCAATTAAAAATAGTAATCTGAATACTCATTCATAAAAAAGGAAGAAATACATAAAATAAGTCATCTTGATTCTCTCTGCTAAAGAAAACATTAACCAAGCTCTCCAAGTTGGAAGAATGAGACTTCTCTTTTCCTAAAATGCCCGTCTCTCGATGGAGAGATAGTTCAGCCTCAGAAGCCATTCTTCCTGTTAGTTAAAAAGCTGTATAGCCTCTGTAAGGATTGTATGCATGGGAATCAGGGTTGTAGCTTCTGATAGAGTGATTGTCAGCATAGCAGTTCATCCCTGGGAACTGACTGCCTCATCTTTAAAAAAAGAGATTTGAGCTTGAAGACATGCATTGACAATATAAAATCATTCTAGAAAACTCTACATATGAATAAAGACAACTGGTTTCTCTCTAAAAGATTTAGATGATCAAATGTAACTTATGTGAAGAATATAGATTCTTAAAATATATTGCCTTAATTGTCCACTCCACTTCAAATACATAGAAATCTGCATCTCTAGATAGATGAGGCATGAGCCTTCAAGACATGTTTTCAAGTTCCTGGAATATCCATGGAAATTTCTAGTGGCTCTGAAAATCTCAGTTTTAGGTTTCCTTGTCATGTTTCCATAGTAGCATTGTGGTAGGCTTTGAATTTGAACTTGGTTTCCCATAAATTTTTCTCACATTTGGGCCTTGTTGTACTCAGGCCAATCAGGCATATCAGGCTGAGATGAATCTCCAAAAATGAAACACAATTATGGGAGGAAGGGATTTATTGAAGCTACAGATCCAGGGCAAGTTCCATAATGGGGAAGGAGTTTAGCCTCCTTTCATAGGTCAAAGCAGAGAGAAACCCATCACAACACTATACACACACACACACACACACACACACACACACACACACACACACACACACAAGCAAAAACGGCAGGAGGGAAAAGAGAGAAAATTTCCCCCTTTATATAGCTTTAGGGTGGGGTCTTGCAACCTTATCCCAGACTTGCTGTCTTCCTGACTCTGGAATTTCCTGCACTGCCCACACAGGAAGGAGTGTTCACTTCTAGCTTCTCTGAGCTTCTTTAAATCCTGCCACTTACTGAGGCTGTCTTCCTGTAAAAATATCCTCAGAGACCCACTCATGATTATGAAAAAGGTCAATTTAACAACAAAACATAACCATCACATGCCCTGAATGCTTACTTTTCTAATTAAGGTCATTTTATACCTCAGGGCAATTACATTTTCAAATTATCTATAAGCAAACCATTCTCTGGAGACTAGGACAAGAAGGACTGTGGAGAAAAAGCTGTTCTTCAGTCAGTAGAAATGAAATCTAATGCCTAAATCAGAAATGGGCACGTATACACACAGTGTACTGTCTTGGGCATTAGCTTCTCTTGGGCATTAGCTTTGCACATTTATTGGGCCAGATATTCAGTCATTAGATTCCACTTTCCCCAAATAATATGGACACACACAGAGTCAAGGCTCACACTCACTGATATGGCTAAGATACAATATGCTATGCTATTATAGATACTGATATAGACTGAAAATTTAAAAATGGATATTCAATTATTTTGAAACAGGATCATGACATGGAAATCATCTCAGTTCTTCAAAATCCCCAAGGTATTTAATATGCTCAGAGAATATTACAATGAGTGTTTTCATCAAAGTCAGATCAGAGTTTTAATTTTTGCTCATATTTTCTTCTCAGGCATGTCCTAGAAAATATCCCATTGGTTTTTTTTTTCTTTTTTCCTCTGCAGACTGCAGATAGAATAACACTGCACCTGATTCTTATGCTGAATTCATAAAGATTAAAAAGCCCCAATAGTAATATACCTGTTAGGAAATTGTTAGGAGACAGAATCAGAAGCTTTCAATAGAAGAATATATATATATATGTATATATGTATATATACACATATATACATATTCACCACATGCACATAGTCATGCATTGCTTAATGGGATGCATTCTGAGAAATGTTTCATTAATCATTTTAACCAGTGGGCAAACATCATTGGGCCTATTCACAGAAACCAAGATACTATCGGTCAATCACTACTTCTCAGTGCGAAGAAGAGATGTAATAAACACAGATGGATGAGGTTGTTTCTGGCTTAACATGACACTGTTTTATAGGTAACCCTTTTCATAGGTAAAAACACATTTTTAAATAATAAAAATATAGGATATAGTAAATTTGTAAAACAATAACATAGTTTTATCTTTCTTAGAGGCTTTACACAAGAGTGTGTACCACATGTTCCACAGCTCAGTGTGAAGGTTTGTTAATACCAGCATCTCCACAAACAAACATATTGTGTCATGTTTGTATCCAGCAACAGCTACTATGTTATTAGGCAACAGGAAATTCACATTTTCACATTTATATGATCATATGAAACCATAGTCATCTACAGGACTGCTGGAAACTAAAGCGTAGTAGATAGTAGATAGTAGACACACACATACACACAAACAACATACACACACACACACACACACACACACACACACATACGTGTCATGGTTTGATCCAGTTGTCCCCCACAAACAAATGAATGTGTTCTGATAGATCGATCCTCAGCTGATGGCAATTCGGGAATTAGAACCTCACTAGAGCTGTGTTGTTGGGGGTGAGCTTATGGGGTTATAAGCCAGCTTCCCCTTGCCAGTGTTTGGCACACCTTCCTGCCGCTGTTTGCAGTGCTGTGGCGGAGGTGATGTCCACCCTCTGCTCATGCCATCGTTTTCCCTGCCAGGATGGAGTCTCCCCTCGAGTCTGTAAGCCAAATAAACCCATTCCTCTACAAGCCGCTTTTGTTTGGGTTCTTTCTGCACAGCAACTGGAAAGCTGACTGCAATAACATGTATATGTCATTTAAATATATATGTAAATACTACATACTGGTGTATACTAGTATATATATATAAATATGTGCTGTGTGTGTACATTAATGGCATATATTAATTTTGTATTACTCTATATCATATATTATTTCTATATATTATACATACTCTAGGTATAGAAGAAATATTTGGAATCTATGAAAGTTGATAATATTGCCAAATTATGTTCCAACAAATTATGTGAAAATGTTAACATTAGTATTCAGGCAGAGTTTCCAAATATAGGATTAAATGTGCAGAATATCAGAGTAAACATTTTACATATGTAACTTTTATGAAATATTTTATGAAATTCTTGAGATAGTTCATTGACATTTGTACTGTTCTATTATTTTACAAACCAATGGAGGCACTGATGGCTGAAGGAGGGTCATCTTGCCTATAGTAGCTTGGTTCAACCATTTCTCCTGGAAGCCTTGCTCCTGCCCTGTGATTTATTTAGCTGAGATTCTAGCTGGAATCAGGATTCTGCTCTTCTCTACACAATCCCAGCAGGTGAGTAAGAACCTCTAATCCTTCTGTCACCAATGACTCTGACTTTGATGTCCTTTTCCATGACCCTTACAAGCACAGACTGTTCCAAGACACACACATTATTGTATCACTCATTTTCTGACTTTATACTCTTCTGCCTTTTTGTTTCAAATATATGGTTTGGTTACACTGCTATTTCCTCACATGAAAGTTGGTCTCTCCTAAGAAAGCTATCCTGAGTATGATTATTTATGAAGATTGGCAAATCAGACTGGAGGTGCCATAAAAGAGGTCTTCCCACAGACAGACAAAGGGAAACATTTATTTAAGCATCCATCAGGACATAACTCTGCAAGGGATCTCCTGCTCCTTCAACATCTAGCCTCTGACAGTTTTCATTTTGGAAAATAATTCTCTCTCTCTCTCTCTCTCTCTCTCTCTCTCTCTCTCTCTCTCTCTCTCTCTCTCTCGTTTGCCCTTTATTCTATGATCAAATTCTGCCCTGGGCTCTTACCACTACCTATTTTACTTTATTTCCCAATCCAACGGTAAGATACTTTTGTAAGTAGAGTTCAGGCCCTAGCTGTGAAGATTATAATTAGATTTTACACCATGACTCAAATACTGGTAATTCTACTCATCTCACAGGATTTTGTATTTCTTAATGAGGAGATTAG
>PVHP010026369.1:0-13420 GCA_004024765.1 Zapus hudsonius
GCACATGCACACACATAAATATAGCCTCTTTGACACAATGGTCTTTCTGGCTATTGTCAAGTCTCAGCCATGATTTCATGTGCAGAAATCTCTTTGGCCTTCACTCACTCTCATTCCTTGAAGATGCTTTAATTTTCTTTGTAACAAACTGTCTTCTCCACTACACTCTGTGTTTCTCATCTGAATTCTTTAAACCTTCTTATTATGATAAATAAGGACTAGGGAGGCTATATTGAGAAATCAGGAATGCTTCCAGCAATAGTTAGTAGAGCCTAAGTGGAGGTAGAGGGAAAGAAATACCATAAAAGAAAATAATTTTTAGTCCCTGCATGAAATATGGCTACTTTGGGAACTAATTTTTTAAGATTTATTTATTTATTTTACTTACAAGCAGAGAGAGATTGAGAGAAGAGAGACAGAGAGAATGGGTGTACCAAGGCCTCTAGCCGCTGCAAGCAAACTCCAGATGCATGCACCACTTTGTACATCTGGCTTTATGTGGGTACATGGGAATTGAACCTGGGTCCTTAGGCTTTGCAGGCAAGTGTCTTAACTGCTGAGCCATCTCTCCAGGCCCCACTATTTTTCATCTTATTATATTATACCTAATCTTATTGTTGCTTTCTCTGTTGCTGCGCAGAAAGAACCCAAGCAAAAGCAGCTTGTGGAGGAATGGGTTCATTAGGCTTACAGACTCGAGGGGAGACTCCATCCTGGCAGGGAAAAATGATGGCATGAGCAGAGGGGTGGACATCACCTCCATCATAATACTGCAATCGGTGGCAGGAAGGTGTGCCAAACACTGGCAAGGGGAAGCTGGTTTATAACCCCCATAAGCCCACCCCCAACAACACAGCTCTAGCTAAGTTCTAATATTCAAACTGCCATCAGCTGGGGATTGATCACTCAGAACACATTCATTTGTTTGTGGGGGACACCTGGATCAAACCATGACATTTATCATATATCCTGAATGATGAGGTGAAAATTGAATTTGAGTGTTCAGGTTTATCCCAAATCCGATCCTTCATCTCAAGAGTGAAGTGAGTATAATAAATAGATATCAATCAAGTAAGTTAGAGGCAGAACTGCCCCTCTTAAGATCATTGTGATCCATAAATTTATATTGACCAGGGACTAAAACTGCAGGAGTCATGGACCAGATCAATGATCAATGGCTGATTGGTGAGAAATGCCAGTTATCTGGGGTAGGGCAGCCATAGACAGGAAAGACACAAGATATATATTCTAAGCCTTGAAGCAGCCACGGCCAGAGCTATAGAATTTGTATTCTTCAATATTGGTTTAAGGTTCCAATCTCAGTACATTCACTTCAAAAGCACTAAGGAGGCCCATGGAGCTCCAACTCCAGCCTGCAACATTACTGAAGACTTTTACAACTCTTGGAGAAGTGTGTAACCCACGAAACAAATGCTGTCACTGTACCCAATGTGCAGAACTTTTATGTAACTGCTTCTTCACTGGAAATGAGAACAGTGACTAATGGCCACATGTCATCAGGCCCCAGAGAACCATAAAAGAAAGGAGAAGGAAAATGGGTGAAAAAGAGAAAAAAAAGCACAAAAGAAAAATCTAGATTTCCAGTGCCTTCAGAACTGTGTTCCTCCCTAGGGAAGGTTTGCCTCTAACTTCCAAGGAGGCTTTAGATTCCAGTTAAATGCACCTGCTTGCATGGGCACTCACCTGGGCTAACTTAATGAGTTACCTACCTCCCAAAATCAACTGGAAATATTCCTCCTTTGCAGGAATCCAGAAAGACAATAGGCAGGGTTAATCCCATCCCTGAGGACAAAATCAAAGAAACCACTCTATTCCATGAGCAGGTGAAGCCCAAGCATCACAGGCCAGAAATTGAGCTTGAAATGTAATATATCAGGGCCTTTTTTTTTAAAACTCAAAAACATTTGAAAGAAAAATAATATTATCCCTAAATTGTAGCTCTCTGAGGAAGGGGTTCACTACATTAGGAATTCCATTGTTCAAAAAAATACCCATGAGACCCAAGCCTCCTGAGTAACACCACCTTACAATGAGATTTAGTGGTCCTTACTTTGTTCTTATAGGTACTTCAATGGTAATCAAGACCAGCCTGCTTTAGATGGGATTCCATTCAAGACTAAGGCATTATGGGACCGGGCACTTAGGTTCATAAACCTGCCACCTCCGCTTCCTGTATTACAGAAGGAGTTAGGAAAACAAAGTTGGTAAAGGAAAATGAATTTAGTTACAGTTTTCCAAGTGGAGTTGGGGGTCTAATTTTCTCCCCACGGTGCCTGTGGCCATCTTACCATGTATGGAAAAACCACGTGACAAGGTTCAGGACAGGTGGACATTTAGCCATGAGACAGGAGTGTGGGTCTTTTCCTTGGGAAGGTGGAGGCTGGGGCTCAGATTGCCTCCATATCTTCATTTTCTCTTATAGGGGCAGATTTTTTAAAATATTTTATTTATTTATTTATTTATTTATTTATTTATTTACAAGTTGTGCATCTGGCTTTACATGGGTAGTGTGGAATCGAACCCGAGTCGTTGGGCTTTGCAGGCAAGCACCTTAACCACTTAGCCATCTCTCCAGTCTAAGAGTCAGATTTTTATTCAAATCTGGACTGTAGGAAATGGGGTCTCAATGCTCCTCCATTTTTGAAAGAGAGGAGTCTCGGGAGGAGAGTGGGCCATAAGATCCCCACCATCCCAGGCCTGGCAGAGCTCTCTGTCTGGCCATTCCTTTGAGAGGTATAGAAAAGTCTTTTGTGCTTTTCTTTGGGGTCAGAGTCAAGCTCCCCTCCTGCATGCCTGCTTAAACGTACTAACTTCTCAGGTGAAGAAAGGTGATATTCTGATAGCTGAAGAGAGGTGTCCTGTTTCTCTCGTAGGGGTTTTTCATGACATCACAGTTACAATCAAAGCGACTTTCTGATCTTTGTTTAAAAGCCAAAGGACAGAACAGCGGTAATGCTGAAAGTCCCATCTACTTTTTTAATCATTTTATGTTATGCATTCACTTAAACCAATCTATTCAACTATAGAAGCTGTAATGCTCATTGAACCTAGTTTGAAATCTCAAAAGAACAGTTGCTTCACTTAAATACTAGGTAATTTTAACACAAGGCAAAGTTCAGCACACTGTTTGTTAAGAGCAGAGTTGTGTTGGGAAATAAGTTCACAGACTTAACTCTTTATAGCTGCATTCAGTGGCAAAATAAAGCAACTTCCCTAAACACCATACAGCCCACAAACCCAAAATAATTACTATTTGGCTTTTTGTCAGAAAGAAAATTGCTGACACTTAATATCAATTCATACTGTGGTTCTAGGTTCTTATGTCCCCAAACACAAAACATTGGAAAGATACATAGATCATACCAAAGTAAGTTAGTAAGAAAGGATACGTTTCCAAGGCAGGAAGTGGGCAACCAGAATGTTCTCTGGCTCAAACAGCACAGGTGCACAAAGGAGAAGGTTTTTAATTCCTATAACACGGGGCTTTCTGGCTCCTTTGCATAGCATGGGCTTCCTCAGGCATGCTCTATCTGTTTCATGTAGTTCTATATAGAAGCTCATGCATCACGTGTCTCATTAAGCATCTTAAATCTATACCCAGGGCCGTGTTTGAGCATCATAATGAACTGGCCACAAGTCACCTTTGGCGCTCTGCAGAACCCAGCACCTGCTCCAATAGTACAACCCAGTTTTAATAAGCCTTGCTTTTCAGACCCTTCACGTGGCCAACTCGTTTTGTTCATATGCTAATTTTATACGGTTTTGTGTGGATCTCATCCTCCTGCCTCACCTTGGACAAGCTGTCACTTGTTCTTTGAGACAAGGTTATGTTGATCATGAAACTGACAAGAATATCCCTTAAATGACAAATGGGCCTGAAGATGGAGATGCCCAGCTCTGTGCATCATTCTGAGTGAGTGACATTTCCTCTCGTTGTTAGAGTCTCGCTCTGGCCTCCCCTTGACTTCGAGGTCCGTGATCTCTGTCATATCAATACAGATGAGACTCAGAGCATGGTACAGAAGGCAGGCGGAATCCATGACAGGGTAACCTGAGGCACTCTTAAGAATGCCCCAAGGGTCCATTGTCAAGGAGAAGACTCGGAAAGTGAAAGTTGATGATGTCCAAGGGGACCATTGTGCTGACTTTCATGTTGAGGTAGCCTTGACACCATTTCTTAAAGTCTCTGTAACAGACAGCTTTTATGAAGGGTGCTTGCCTCTTCAAGTGATTGACAGCTGTATTTGGATTAACTCTTAAGAGTGGGGATAATAATACCTCTTTGTTCTTTCCAGAAGGCCTCTGGCAAGATAGTGATCTTCTGGCAGTTCTAGAAGTTCTGTCTCCATCCAGGGTCAGAGATATGACTCAGATCCCATTCTTTTAACCAAAAAGTCATATAACAGAATAGACTAAAAATAATTAAAGATAAAATAAAATCTATAAATATAACCATGCGTTCCCTTGTTGGGCCTCAACAAATGCCCACTTGCCTCCCTGTCATAGATGACATTTTAAATTTGAAAGGAGCACAACTGTGTTTTTTCCCTACTTTGATATGTATGATATTTCAAATTCTAGAAAGAACAATTGCTACGTTTCCCCCTTTCTTTACCCATCAGTGTTTTACTTCCAAAACTATGCATGAGGTGGGGCTCAAAGCTGATTCTGAAGAAGGGGGTACATCCTCCGTGAACACCCCACAAACTGACACTTTGGAGCCAGGATGCAGTCTGAGGACAGTTACTTAATTTTATGCTGGGATGAAGCCAGGTGAGCCCTGTTCACCTTGCTGTTATGGTCAAGGCCATGGAGAGCTGGTGAAAATGTTTAACTCTGGTTTGAAGAATGGTTAAAGATCTCCCACTTTACCTACATGACTGTATGTTTTCCTTCAGAAATAAACAAAAATCTCATTAGATGATTTTCATGTCTTTGGAACCCTGTGGAAAGGACATGACAGTTTTTAATGGTTGTGCTTTAAATTTTCAAGCCTAACGCTAACAAGGGAAAGTAAAAGGAATTAAACTCGAGATTTTTCAACACGCTTCCCTGGAGGCCCAGCATCCTAATTGACTCTCATGCTTGACTCAGAAGCATTTCATGTGTCTCTCTGTATTATCTGTTCGGCTAAGAGAGACTGATGAAAAAGGAATAAAATTAATTTGGTTCCAGTTCACTAGTTTCTTTTCAGTTGTTTTTACTTGACTTCATCAAGTCACTTGGCCTCCGTTACCCCCATCTTGGGAGCTCTGTCCGAGCTGGATCCCCTTCCCTTTAATCCCCAAAGCCTCATATCCTGTTTTTCACTCATTCTCCTGATTTTAGCAGATGTTGTCTATTAATGTGTCTGAGAACTTAGGATGTTTCAATTATGGCCCAAAGAAACAAGCTATTTTTTCGCTCTTTGTGTTTCCACAAAATTACTGTTCATGTGTCGCTCACAAGACTACGGCTATCAAAATAAATAAATCGCAAATTGGAAATAAAAAGGCTTTTCGGATTCCGTGGGTCAGAAAGTGGAAATGCTACCGCGGTGCCTCTTCACTCTTCCATCTTCTAAATCTCACTTTTCTGATTCAATCCAAAGCTCCTGGTCCTTGAAAACCCGCCATCCAGCTGACCTGCCTCACTTGGGTGTCAAAACAGAGCTTAAGTCAGTGTGAATTGTGTACATGACACAAATAGCTCGTGTCTGGGGTGGCTGGGAGCTGCACACCTGGGGAAGGCTGGGCAGGTGAAGCCAGGTGAGCCCTGTTCACCTTGCTGTTATGGTCAAGGCCATGGAGAGCCGGTGAAAACGTTTAACTAGTCAGGATAACCAAGTTATGAATCTCCCTTCACATCTCATTATGTGGCTAACATCCATGTTATTTGACCAGTTCATCCTTAAGATTTACCAGCAGTTAAAGAGTAAAACCCACCTTCTTTGATTTCTCAGTACCTTTTCATAAGAGAGAAATTGGTGAGAAGCAAAATCACCCTTGCGATGGGGAGAGGAGTTATGTAGCTGAGAAACCATGGTGGCTTCTAGTCCAAAATCCAGCATTAAACCATGAAGATGGTGCAGACAGAGTTCAAGAAATCTGGGGTGGGAAACTGAAGAACTGAGAATGGAAAGGACTAAGCCACACACTTCTTATCTCTGAATTCCAGTTGTGTCCAGTGATCCAACTTATAACTAAGACATCTGCCAGGAGTGAAAGGAATTCACTAACCCTCTCTCCCATCTCCCCAACCTCCACCCACCTTCCAAGAAATCGTGATCCTCCCCTTGAATGCAGAAAAAAACACTAGTAATCAAGTGAAAGCTTTAGCTAACCCCCTCCCCAAATGAACCAGGAGGTGGAAGAAAGAAGCAGGAAAAAGCTGGGTTTGTGAAAGTTCTGGAAAGCTTGATGTGATTGTGGGGAGCTATTCAGGGGTGCTCTGAAGAAGAAGGGATACTGTGAATAAAATAAATGCAGAAAAGCATTTCAAGTAGTGTTTCTGCATTCTACCCAATGCAATTACGTGAAAGTGCCCTGAGGGTTAAATCAGGTTTCAACTATGTGAAATTCAGGAAAGAGACTTCTTGGAATCATCATGATAAAGCCACAGGCTTCATGAACTACAGAAAGGTTTTCTATGTCTCCAGGAGGCTTTCACAGAACCTGAAAAATCCATTTACAAAACTGGCTGTTTACAGTCCTTGCCAAGGAGAAAAAAAGAGGGAGGAAAAAAAAAACATTTTCTTTATAACCAAATACATAAGATATAAAGTTTAAAAAAATGACAGATACTGGTCTATTTCTTCTAATTTTTCTCAGTTAATAATATTTAATAATTTAATAAGTTAATAATATTTAATAGGAAAAGTCTCAGGAAAGATAATGCAAAAGAATCCCAAGGAAGAGACACAGACCCAGAAAGGAAAGGAAGCCATGGTTCACTCATTATCCGCTCAGACAGCACAACATGTGTCCTGTTGCTCCTTAAAAAAAAAATCACATAAATTAATCAACCAAAATTTGGAAGGTGAAGCAAATAATTTAACAGACTTGAAGATCTAAACCACAAAAACAAGAGAAAAATTCTGCTTTACTTGGCAAAAAAAAATTTTTTTCAATGTGATGTGTAATAAATCCCAATTATTTGGACCATTTATTATCAGAATGCAATGACTTGAAACAAACCATCACTCCAGCTATTTGCAAGCAAGGAATGTTCAAGAACATGAAACAGTACAAAAAGCATGACCAGGTCACTTGGATGGGTGAAGGTGTGTGGCACAGGTAGTGTTTCCAAAAATTATGTCTTTCAATCTACAGTTGAAACTTCTATTGTTTGCATAGGAGAATTAGGGTTTAGGGTGTGTTATTGTTTTTCTTCTAACCACAAGAATGAACCTGCCCCTGAACAACTATTCCATCCCATTTCTTATTCAGGAATATGCAATGGGATGTATCTGAGAATGCTGAACACAGCCTTCATGTGTTCCCCAGCTAGAGGCTGTGTTTTTATTCTACACCCAGACTATGTGCAAAAGGGAAATTGGATGTGAGAAAAAAGAATTATATTTAGTTACTGGATCTTCAGTGAGCAAGCACATCTATGGAAAAGCTGAGATGTTCTATTTTTAAACCTTAACAGACATCCATAAAGGAAAATCAATTTCCAATATGCATTGCTGGAATTAAGTTCCTTCAATTTGTTCCATATGCTAAGCACCAGTTACCAACTCCACACTCTTTGGCAGTTCCCATCAAAATGCCACAGCGAGATACTTACACTACTATCCCACAAGTATCAAAACAAGAGGCTGTGTGGTCTTACTTAATCAGCAGGACATGCCAGTACCTGAACACACAGGGAGCTCTTTCCTTCCCAGGGTCCTCAGAAGAAGGATGGAAAGAATAGATGTACAGGAAGAATGGAATGTAATCCCTCATGATCGCAGCCCTGAAGCTGTTTGAAAACCAAACTCTAGAGCAATTGCTAACTGCTGGATGTGGACATCTACAAAGAGGAGGTGAGCCGCTGAAAGTGACAGAAGGAACAATACATTCTCTCCAGGTCCCTGCTGCCCACAGAGAAAGCCGCAACCAATAGCGATGTCACTGTGATTTCACCCCGTTTTTATTTGTAAATTTTTATCTTAGCTTTGGGAGTAAAGATGACAAATCCATCATCATATTTATAAATCAGTGGGATGAATAAGGCAAGCTATCCTTCCACTAGGCTTCCATCTTGTTAAGCATCACCCCAGCCCAAAAGTCCAAAATTCCAGTCATTAGCTACAAAATGGTAGTGTTTCCTACAGGCTCACTTCCACACAAAACAAAGGCAGTGTCTCTCAGCCTTGATACACTGTAAAGGAGAAAATTGGAGTTCTTTGCCCATATACCAACAAATTTAGAGTACCTGGATTCTTGTCATATAACTTTAAAGAATTAAAACTACAGGCCACCAGAGGGTAAGGCTTAGAGAGAGAATTTATTAGAGTTATTAGCGTAAGAGGAGGAGAGGAGAAAGCAAGGCAAGCACTCACCACGTAGCTCCAGCACAACTGCTCCAAGGAGGAACAAAAAGCCAGGAGATCTGCACTGGCCAGCCAAGCAAGAGAAAGAAGGAGAAATATAGGAGGGCTCCCATCATGAGAAAAATGTGTATGTGGGAAAGCCTGGAGGTTTAGGAGTCTCTCTGTCTCTTTCAGGTGAATATCTCTTTCTGGCTAGAGAGACAGTTAGTGATCTAGCTTTGACCTATCACAGTTCCAGGACTGAGTTTGAGTTCTCGTTGGAGACACCTCCCACTCTAGGGAGGGGATGAGGCAAGGCAAGAGGTGAGACTACAAATGTAATTCCAAAGACACTCCTGATTACCTTTAGGGTCCCAGTCACCCTAACTTGTCACAATACTATTGGCGTTTTTTTTGTTGTTTTTTTTAAATATTTTATTTATTTATTTTTCAAGCAGAGAGAGAGAGAGAGAGAGAGAGAGAGAGAGAGAGAGAGAGATACAGAGACAGAGAGAACACCAGGGCCACCACCTTGTGGGTCTGACTTATATGGGTCCTGGGGAATTGAACCCAGGGCCTTAGGCACTGGAGGCAAGTGCCTTATCCACTGAGCCATCTCTCCAGCCCTATTGGCGTTTTTCATCAGCTCTTTATTAAGAGATTAGGGAAAGAAGCCATCCTGTGCATTGGGGAGGTGTTTAACAAGATCCCTGGCCTCTACCCACTCAATTTCAATAGTTTTTTTTCTGGTTGTGACAATTAAAAATACCTCCAGACATTTCCAAAAGTTCCCTGGAGGGCAGAATTATCCATTTGAGACACACTGGGGAAGAGCAACATAAATTATCTCTTAAGTTTATAATAGGGTAAATAAGCTTATTTTAGAAACATCATCACACTCTTCAAACCCTGTGTTATATCATATGCCCCTATAATAAGCTACTAATTATATAGTTTATCAGTGAAGTAAATCATTTCCTTGGCAGCCATTAAAGAATGCAGAGGGTCCCTCTCACACAAATACCTGTGTCACTCACTCTACTTTTGTGTTCAGTAGCAACTAAATAATAATGACCGTCTGCAAATACGTCATCTCACAATCAGTCATTCGTCATTGTTAACTGCTACATTACATGGATATCCTCAAAATGCTGGTATCTCACCAGGGCATATGCAGATGAGGTGTGAACTACAAGTTTGTGAGGGAATCACTGAGTTGTGGGATATCTAGTTACCAACCAGGAAAAGTTGGATTATTACAGAATGAGAACTCATCTGTAACTGTTCACTAAAGTCAAACACGAATTCACATCAGGGAGCCTAAACAGCTATAGTAAATGAATCTTTTACTAATCAAGTACTTGGAAAAGCCTGTCCTAACTCACAAGTTATATGTACATAATTACATGAGGAATGTGGACTCTTCTGCCTTCAGGATCATAAGTATAAATTTCATAGCATCTTTGAAAAATTCAGTGACCCAGATATGGTCACTGAAGACCAACAAAATGGAAATACCACAGGTCCATCAGGTGGACGACCTTACATGAAGATATTAGATGAAGCCTACTGTAGTGCTGGCCTCTGACATTCTCATTATGGATGTAAAATATAAGAAATGACACTCTAGGGCTGGAGAGATTGCTCAGTGGTTAAGGTGTTTGCCTGCAAAGCAGAAGGACCCAAGTTCAATTGTCTAGTACCGTGTCTGTGTAAAAGCCAGATACACAGGGTGGCACATGTGTCTGGAGTTTGTTTGCAGTGTTTACAGTGGCTGGAGGCCCTGGTGCACTCATTCTCTCTCTCTCCCTCCCTCTTTCACTCCTCTCTCTCTCTCAAATAAACAAATAAATTATTTTTTTAAAGAAATACCACTCAGGGCCAAGAATCTTCCTTGATAATATCACCACAGGACATAGTGGGGGACATTAATTCTTGAAGCATTATGAGTGTGTGATGATTGTACATATACAAATAGAATTTTTCAGTCATTACATCTTGAGATTAAAAGGAATCATTTATTCATAACTTGAAGTTCTGTTGTTCCTGGAATAGTTAATCCAAGGATAAAACTTTCTGGGATTGAAACCCAGAATAGATTAACAGTTTTTGGAGAAGCGACGTGGTAGATTGTCTTGATTCTTATACTATTTTGGAATATAAATTCCATCCCTGGGTTACCACTCAATGTAAATTTATCCCCATTCCTAGAAAAAGAATGTTAAGTGATGTCACAGGACCATACTTGAAAAGACCATCTCCCAGCAGCTATGGCTCCAGTAACCATCAGTGAGAAAGCTTTCTAGTCATCTACAAGGTACTAGAGCTCTTATCACAGTAGAACTGAGAAAATGGCTAAACTCTTACCAACATCATCACCATCTACCCACCACAACTCGCCAAAGATTTGTATTAAATGTGAGGTTTATATGGCAAAAGTCTCTTTGGGTTGTATATGCTGTAAATGATGAGAGATAGGGCTTGAGGGGCAGCTTGTTTGATAAAGTGCTCGCTATGCAAGTATGAGGACCTGAGTTCAGATACCCAGCACCCAGTTCCATTTGGTGACACATGCCTGTCATTCCAGTGTTACAAAGGTAGAGACAGGCAGATTCCTGGGGCTTGCTGGTTAGTTGGTCTAGCTAAGAGGTGAACTCTAGGCTCAGTGAGAGACCCCCTCTCACAAGGTAAGACGTAGAATGATTGAGAAAAACACATGTGCACATACACCTGCACACACATTGTCCACACACATATGAACACACATGCATGTGCACCCACACATGTAAACATGTAAAACTAAATAATTTTAAATAAATTACAATGGATAGTTCTAAACTTAATAGAGAACTGTTCCAGTTCTGTTGAATTTAGAAATCATTGGCTTCTCTAAGAGATGACTGTTTAGTCTTATTGGAATGAAAAACTTGATCTTGAGGGAAAAGAAAATATATAATGCATTTTAATGTAGGAAATAGAGTATTTCTATCATAGTTTAATAGTCTCAACTTACCCTTAAGCAAATGCCACTGTGCTAATAAAAATGCCATAAGCACATTGACAATGACAGCTTGAGAAGTCTTCTAATCTTAAGTGATCTTCCTACATAGAGATGAAAAGTGGGTACAAATGCATTCGTTTGGTGTGGGACATTTTCACCAAGCACATTTTGCAAAGGAAAGTCATTTGTACACGGAAAAGCAATAATGTAGTCTGGAGAAAGCTCCTGTGTGTTTTGCAATCAGAGAGATACTTGCAGAGCTCTAACTTGCTTGCCAATGCAGCAAGCAGATTTGAAAAGTTAAAATAGCAGAGATTATAAAGTCCACATGTTGGCTGGCCTGTTTGCTGTCCCTCTTTCAAGAGCAATGAGAGCTGAGGTTGCAGAGGGGTGAGGTTACAGTAGGTGGGTCACGGCAAATTGGATTTGCATTTGGTTGTTTCCATAGTCTATTAAGTCAGGAGTGATGAAATCCTGAGAGCAGCACTGGAAACATCTTTCTGAAAGTTCTGAACGAGTCACTTGACCAAGAACTGTCCCATGACAAGATCATGGAAATCACAATAAGATCAGGGGCTTGAAGGTGAAGTGAAACCTTAAATAATTTGTACATCATACTAGACAGGCTGCAATAGAAATACAGACATCACCCTGAAATTATCAAAATTATCAAATTATCATAATTAAACATAATGGCCCAGATTTGATTCTCAAGTGCCCATATAAAGCCAGATGCACAACGTGCCACATGCATCTGGAATTCGTTTGCAGTGTCTGAGGCCCTGATGTGCCCATTCATATCATTCACATTCTCTCTCTCTCTTTCTCTGCAAATAAATTTTTTAAAAAGAGATGAAAAAGGAGGAATGAAAGAGGGAAGGAAGGAAGGTGGAAGGGAAGGAAGGAAGGAAAGAAGGAAGGTAGGAAGGAAGGAAGGAAGGAAGGGAGGGAGGGAGGGAGGGAGGGAGAAACCATTTGTTCCCACCACAAAGAACATGAAGGAATCACTCATGCACTGAGCCAGCACAAGGGACAGAGTCGTTCTCCACAATACCCACTATCTTTCCCATAAAGGGCTTCTTGTCCCAATATTATCTATAACTAGTATCACACACCATCAAGGAAGTCAGAACACTGTCAAGAAGTGGTAGGCGCTATAAAAAAAATCAACTTATTAGAAGTTGTTAAGAAGTAATTGTGGGATGGCTTTTTAGTTGTCATTTGAGGGAAAGTTAGATGACAAGAGAGTAGACTCGAAAGGTATTTGGGAGCTGGGGAAATAGCTCATTGGTTAAAGGTGCTTGCTTGCAAAGCCTGAGGGTCAAAAAGTTTGATTCTCCAGCACCCATAGAACATATAGCCAGATGCACAAAGGGGCACATGTGTCCAGGGTCCGCTCGCGGTGGTAATAGGCGTATTACCTATTACATATTACCTGTGCTATGTCCATTCTCATTCGTCTCTTTTCTTTTCTTCCCTGTCAGTTTCAACATAAGGTCTGTGTTCTTCAGCCACATAGATAAGGTGTTCTAAGCTGACATTAGAAACCGTTTCCCATAATGGTAAGATGACTTCAGGTCTCCATAGGCATCACATTGCATCTCTTTAAAATTGAGGTGCTGGGGATTGGGCCCAGGGCCTAGCATCCCATGCCAGAGTTCTGCTGATGAACTGCACCCCCATCCCTCCCCTAGCCAATTCCTAAGAGTCCTCCCTACACACTCCTCCCCCTGAGACCTTCTCTCCACTTCTCTCTCCACCTCAGATTTCCCCAGCTCCCAATTGCACTCAAGCTCCACTGATTGCCTCACACCCAAAGCACCCAGAGTTTACTTTAATTCCACTGCATAGTAATGACACACGAGTTTAAAGTGTTACAGTCTAAAATCCTGTTGAGG
>PVHP010026369.1:13520-21020 GCA_004024765.1 Zapus hudsonius
CTCTCTCTCTCTCTCTCTCTCTCTCTCTCTCTCTCTCTCTCTCTCTCTCTCTCTCTCTCTCTCTCTGCTTGAAAATCAATAAATAAAATATTTTTTAAAATAAAATAAAATCCTGTTGACTTTTGAGTTTTGAGTACGGGGTTTCCACACATACCTGTAATGTTCTTTGGTCATATTCACCTCCTCCATTACTCTTTCTTCCCCCTCTCTCCTTCCCCCTTTCCACTTCCTCCTCTATATCCATGGTGGCCCTTTTTATTTCATGTTTGTCCCTCGCTTCCATATATGAAAGAAAACATGAAATGCTTGTTCTTGGGAAACTGGCTTATTTCACTGAATGTGCACCCAATTTGAAGTTAGGTACACCATTCTTTTTATAAGAATCATCAAGATTTAGATCTCTAAGTCAGCCCTCTATTTCTACCATTAACAAATGGTGGTGCCTCCGAAACTAATTAACAATAAGAGCTGTCATCCGGAGCCACTTTTATAGGGAAAATTATTTTGAAATTTGGCCTTATTGGGTATTTAAAGTGTATTTTTAGTTCCTCACAGTCCCAATACTATTTACTAATTTCGGGTTATTTTTGCCTAGCAACATTGCTTAGCAACCTAGGAAACATGCCACCTTATGGGGAAGTTACTGAAAGTCAAATATGTATGCATTATAGGAAAGAAGGTGGAGACTCCTCTTGTTATATGTTATTTAAAAGCACCTTTTTCAAGTATTATTATTATTTTCAAGTATTATTCAAGTAACTACCTGCCTGAAGGTATTTATGGTATATGATGTGGGTAAATTTTCACAATTTATGTGTCCATGAAACCAATACCACAATCAAGAAAATAAATAGCTAACATTTGTCCCCTGGGAACATTTGGCTGTATTTCTTTGTGACTCTTCCCTCCATCCTTCCCCAACTGGTCCCAACTCCAGATAACTGTACCTGAGCTCTCGGTTAATGTCAATTAGGTGACATTTTCTAAAATTTTACACAAATAAAATAATACCAAGAGGATGAAGAGAGGAACTGGCTCCTTATTCTGAGATTAATCCGTTTGGCATATGAATCATTAGTTCAGTCCTTTTTATTACTGAATATTATACCACAATTTGTTGATCCATTCATCCATTTGTTGGCCATTTAATTGTGAACTGTTTTGTATATATGTATGTATGTATGTATGTATTTGCTGTCAAGTTGTTTCTGCAGTCTATTTACTTGAAGCAAAATCCAAATAAGATCAATGCCTATTTCTAATTTCCACAGTATATGCTAGCTAGAAAACAGCCAGGAAAAGGAACTTGTGCTTTATATTTTGGCTGTACTAAACCATGGATTATATTTGAAAGCTCACCTTCAAGAAGTACTTGATGGCTGAGATTATGGTTATTTCCTGACCTCTAAGAGAGCTGCCTGTTAGCCTAACTGGGTACCAATGTCCCAAGGAGAAGATTCTAGAAGCATCTCTGATTTGGCTGTGCATGATGACTTCTTGGATTATGTTCTATGAATTATGAGTGGTTTTTAAGGAAAGCCCCTTTCCCAAGTTCAGGTACATGTATCGATGAGAGCTCCTTGAGGACGCAGAGTGAGATTTGGAAAGCCATATGCAGCATCTAGCACAGTTCAGTGGCACATGATGCTCCCAGGAAGTGTTTCTTGAAAAAAAAAAAGCATGAATATTGAATTGAATTTTACTGCAAGATTGCATGATCTAACCTTTAAAAAGCTGAAGCTGGGGCTGGGGAGGCGGCCCCGTCAGTCAAGTGTCCTGAATTGGCACCCCCTAGCACCCATGTAAAAGCTGGGTGTGGTGGTATAAGCCTGTCATTCCAGCACTCAAGAGTTGAGGCAGGAGTATCCCTGGGGCTTGCTGGGTAGTTTGTCAAGCCAAATGTGTGAGCTCAGGGTTCAGGGAGAGTCCCTGCCTCAAAAAATAAGGTAAAGAGTGATTGAGGATGATGCCTGACATTGACCTCAGGCTTCTAGACATGCACGCACATCCAAACACACATGCGCCCACACATACAACCAAGCATGCCTACCACATACATGCAAAACAAAAGCTGAAGCTGTGAGCTTCATAGCAGCCACTAGGAAGAAGATATGGAACTCACTTAGAAAACCAGTTTCATGGCCCCTTCACCACTTCAATCCTGAATCCACCCATGACTACATTATTGTCTCTGCTATTGTTTATTAAGAATTTGGGGTTAAAAGGGGCTAAGGAATGGTTGAGTGGGTAAGAACATGATGGCTTGAGACAGCCAGAGTTCCATCCCCAGGACTCCTTAAACATGATCACACACACACACACACACACACACACACACACCTATGTGCTATCCCAGTGCCAAGAGAGCAGAGACTGGAGAATCAGAGTCTCACTGCTCAGCCAGTGTGCCTGAAAATCAGCTCTGGTTCAGTAACAGGATGGAGACACTTAGTCTCAAAGGAATGCAGGAGAGTCCTAAAGACATCTTTCTCTGGCCTCCCAGCATGGGCTCTTAGGGTATGCACATGTGCACACATGTGCACACACTCCAAGACACATTCTACTACATATACACCCTTGCCACATCACATGTACATGCAGCCAAAAAATAATGATAACTAGAAATGAGTAGTTAGAAATTCATTCGTTTGGGCTGGGAGATGGCTCAGTGATTAAAGGCGCTTGCTTGCAAAGTCTGCCGGCCTGGGTTTGATTCTCCAATGCCTACGTAAAACCAGTGGCCCTGGCTTCCTGACATCCCGCAAACCTACAGACATAGACTTTGGGTCTCACAACTACTGTGGTGCAAAGTCACCTAGTGTAAAAATATTCACCAACATAATCTTTGCTAAAACAATGTATCTAATGTTGGACAATAAAGATATCAACTTACAACAAAATAAATAATAATAATAAAATAAAATATGCAATTTGGAAGCAAAAAAATTTTCATTGCATCTGGAATAAGTTTTATCGTTTCATTTAGAATAATTATTTTAAAAACAAAAATCAATATTCACTTCACCTGGAACATTAAAAGAATAAAGCTTCTGTTCAAGGTTTTGGAGGGATGCGAAATGCCTAGTGCAATGTTCCACAAAGACAAGAGAGCCAGCAATCAGGACAAAGCCTGAGGAGTGGGTCCTACAGAGGACAAACTTTGAAAGACTAAATCCTGAACCAGAGAAAGCCGAGAGTCAGCATCAGAAGAACTGGACTCTCCTTTTTGATTTTACTATTTCTGTGTTCTGCCTCTTCAGTAATTTATGAAGTTTCCTTGAACTCCGGTACCTTCTAGTGTGAGACCATAACAATAAAGTAGTTTCTAGGTTATTTGACAGGAGTAAAGCTAATCATGTTTGACTAGTGTTTGACACATGAATATTGAAGTTTTTAGCATCTAAAATGAAGCATTTTACGTGCTTCATTTCAGGGCTCCTCTTTTAAAAATATATTGGGTCTCCCTATTTTTGACAATAATGTTTTATAATAGTTTTCACATGTATTTTACATTTATAGAAGTGCTCCTAACTTTCCGAGGCTGTGTCGTTGGTTTGTTGGAAGTCTAACGGGAACCATGACTCAAGCCAGCACTATTGGGGCTTTTGCAGCTACCCACAAATTCAAATCTTGAACCATCGGGGGAGAAGAGCTCCACTGCTCTCGCCAAATGCAAAGTAATGCCCAAGGCAAAGCTTCTGACTCCTGGGTGAGCACCTACCTCCCTTAGCCTGACTCTCTTGGCTAGTGATCTGTGGACCCATTCCTAACTCAGTCATCTTTAAACCTGGGATTTGCTCTCCCATGAAATATTTATTTTATTAAAGCAAGCTAAAAGATCTGCAAGGTCACCCAGATAGCAGGTACTTACTTTTACCCAGAATGTTTCTTCTATTTTAAGAACATTGCTTCAGACACCAGAAATATAAATGATGGAATAGCTGAGTGCAGGTCTGTGTGGTTCTACTGGGCTTCGGTTACCACCAGAACCGAGGAGGAAGAACTCAGACCTGTGTGGTCATTAACCCTTCGCTTCCCGCTCTCCCAGTGTTGGAGAGGAAGCATCCATAATACAGCAAAACTGAGTCTTTCCTCTGTGTGACTGCTGTGAGCAAACTACAATTAGAGCTGAAGTACCAAAATTAGGATTTATGTAGTGGATAAACAATCAAGCTGTTCATTTACACTAGTGAGTTAGTTAGACCCTGAGACCAGAGAAGACACTAATTGGGAATGGTATCTAATGAGTACATCAAAACTTAGGTGATACAATCTTTTTTTAAAATGCACAGATAGCTACCAAGAATGTGGTCTCTAATATTTTCTCTAAATAACTGTGCTAGCAAAATAATTCTTAAGTACCTGGCAACTATCTCCTGCTCCTAATTGCTTCCTGGGCTCTCTCTTGGAAAGCAGTAAAGTCTAAAGATTATCACTCATCTCTTCTAGTCCCTTCCACAGTGGGAACCATGATCCTGGTAGTGTGACAGTAGAGTGAGTGTTAAGCTAGGTGACATGATAGTATTATCTTACATAAAGTAATGCCATACTAATATACTAATATTCTGAAACAACTTGTATTTGAGGTGGTGTCATAACATTCAAGATGTATATGTGTTTATTTGTACTTTTGTCAAGGGTGTGCCAGTGTCGTAGTCAGCCACATGCCGCTGGGATGAATCTTCAAACCAGGCACAATTTGGGGGAGGAAAGGATTTATTGAAACTACAGATTGAGGGCAAGTTCTGTAACAGCGAAAGAGGCTGGCCCTCTTTCACAGGTCCAAGCAGAGAGGAAAACCCATCACCTACACCACACACACAGAACAAGAAACGGGCAGGAGGGGCAAGGAGAGAATTTCTTCCCCTTTAAATAGCCTTAGGGTTGGGTCTTACAACCCTATCCCAGACTAAATGGCTTCCCGAATCTCTGGAATTTCCTTTTTGCACTGCCCACGCAAGAAAGGATGTTTACTTGCAGCTTCTTTGAGCTTCTTTACATCCTGCCTCTTGCTGAGAGGCTGCCTTCCTGTAAACATCCTCAGAGACCCACCCAAGATAATTAAAAAGATCAAGTTGACATCAAAACCTCGCCATCACAGCCAGGGTCTCTTGATGCTGCAAACAAATGTCAGATCCTTGTGCCACACTTTGTACCTGGCTTTGATGTGGATGCTGGGGGATTGATGTCAGTCCATCAGGCTTTGTAGGCAAGCACCTTTAACCACTGAGCTACCTATCTCCCCAGCTCCAAGATTATATATAAAAATATATTATATATGTTAATATATATGATAATATATGTAAATATATATTAACAAAGTGTGCAAACAAAAGAATATTACACTTTAGAAATCACTTTTTATAGCTTATCTCATGTAAGTTTTTTAGCCACTCAATGAAAATTAACGATCAAAAGTTTATTCAAAGAAACAAACTACCTTTCTGGTGACAGGAGGGGTAAGTTTCAGAGCCACCCTGTTAGTTTTGTTGCTACTGTGATGAAATGTCTGACAGAAGCAGCTTATAAAAGACAATGTTTATTTTCCTTCAGTCCATTGTAATTGGGGAGGAACAGGCTGGTCAGCTCTCTGGTGAGCAGGAGACAGAGGAGTGCACTTACATCATGGTGGACAGGAGGGAAAGGGGTGCTCCTTATGTTATGGTGGACAGAGCAGCTTACATCATGGTGGACAGGAAGCAGAGCACAGCTAGAACAGGAAGTACCCAGAGTAAGATGCAGCCCAAGGACACACTGCCAGAAGCCTGCTTCTTCCCACCTCCCATAGTCCTTCCATCTTCCAAAGCTCTATTCAAATTTTTGGTCCATCAAGAGATTAACTCATTCATTAGTACAGACCCCTCAGGAGTTAATCACCTCTAGAAACCCTCACAGACACCCAGAGGTGTGCTGTACTAATCTTCTAGGCGTTTCTGAATCCAATCAAATTGAAAACCAAGGTAAAGCATTGCAACTCATGTCTCATGCCTGTCACCTTGGGTTCTGTGTTTTGCCTGCTGTTAGGGAAGTGCTTCTATTCTTTCCTCCACCTCTTCTACAACAGTCCCTGAGCCATTGGAAGGTGTGTCTCATTTAGTGCTGAACACTCACTGTCACTTGGATGAGTTGAATCTTCCCAGCAGTCCCCACCATCTGAAAAGAAAAGTTTCTCTAACCAAAGTGAAAGAAACACTAATTTGTGGGCACAAACATAAGTATTTAGAGAGCAATTCGATGGGTATGATATATCCATGCAGACAAGCAACAATAGTATTTCTTTTTTGGTTTTTCAAGATAGGGTCTCATTCCAGCCCAGGCTGACCTGGAAGTCACTCTGTAGTCTCAGGCTGGCCTGGAACTCACAGCGATCCTCCTAGTTCTGCCTCCAGAGTGCTGGGATTAAAGGCCTGAGCCACCACGCCTGGCCTGAGTAGGTTTTTAACATCTGGCATGAATTCCCTCCCTGTAAAGGACCTCGAATCCAATCTGAGAGCTGCTGGCTGCACACATAACAGAACCACTACACGAATGGTCTCGTTTTCCCCAGCTTCCCAGTTGTATAGATTGCAGGGTGCACTGCTGGTTAAGTCCATGGTGACTTCTCCCCCTCACCAGGCATTAATGCAATTTCCAGCACTATGACTGCTAGTCAACAGGGAGGAGGTTTCCAGCTCAGCTCTGATATGATTTCTCAGCGTCCTACAACCAAAGCATTAGCAATAGGGCATGCAATCTAGTTCTTGTGGCATGATTTTAGGGGATTGTGTACTATGGGAACCAAAGGACCTAAAGCATAAAATTAAATAAAACTGGAGTCACCTCGATGAAGTAGCTCCCAAGTTGCAAAGGACTAACATGAAATTTATATATTTATATATATATATATATATATATATATATATATATATATTCCCAGCTCTGAATTTAATCATTTTGAAATTAAATGATCTAATATATAGTCCATATTTTAAATTAAGAATTGGAACATCTATTTTAATAATATTCCTAAAACTGTCAAGATAGCAATCTTATTAAGCAGCACATTAATCTTAAGCCAACCATGTGCCATTTCTCATTCTGAGTTTGCTCCTGGGAAAGGTGAACGGGTCGGGGGACAGGACCACAGGGTCCCCTTCTAGCTCTCATCGCTATGGGTGTCCCCGGTCCTGTCCGTCTTCACTTTGACTTTGCTTAGCCCCTCAGGTTTTGAATTCAAATCCAAACCCTTAGTTTCCCTCATCAGAAATGGGAATCACAGGCTCTGGTCAATATATAACCAGTTTATTGCATTGGCTTCTCTCAGTTATTCTGTCAGATGTCTACTTACATTTCTTTGTTCTCCAGTAACTGTCTCGCTCTGCTCCTGACCTCATTCCCATGTCCTCAGAAGACTCCAGCCTTTCCCTGTGTTTTCATTTGCAGGGCGAAGTCAAACCTCAAGGTCAAAACTTCTCTTCCAAGTGAGAGGAGGAGTGAGCGGGTATGGACTACTCTTTTATT
>PVHP010026370.1:0-24692 GCA_004024765.1 Zapus hudsonius
CCCTCTTCCGCTTAGTTCCCTGAGTCGTGGTGGGTGAGTAATAAGGCTGCTTTATTGTTGCGGGCTTAGAGGTCCTTGTGTCGAAAATCCTTGGTTCCTGTCTCAATGGCCTATCCTGTGTTGATTGAATGACTGTGGTTATAGGTCCCTTGTTCATCATTCATTGTCTGCTGAGTTCCTTATGGATCCTCCCTGATATAGATGCTCCTTTTTTGACCTGATGCAGTGATCAACACTGATCACGTGCGAGGAGGAGGAGGGGGAGGGTGACTCGGCATGATGCCTTAGGAGACAGCGATGCGCTGTGGAAGTAGTCCTCCCCAAAGAGTGAGGAACTTCTGTGGCATCCTCCACTGCCATGGTCATATTTCAGAACATCATGCAGACCAAAGGCACGTGATCCCAAGAACTCTAGAGGGGAGCACAGAGCCCAACACCGTGGTTTCCGCCGAAAGAGGACTGTTTCCATTGGCTGACACTGAGTTTCCATTGATGAGGCTCCTGGACCCTAGCTGGTAGTGCCGTTTGGGAAGGTTGTGGAACCTTTAGGTAGTGACGTCTTGCTGGAGGAAGTAAGTCCCCGGGGGTGAGAGGGCTTGAGGCTTTATCGCCTGGACCCATTTCCTGTTTGCCCTCTGCTTCCTGACTGAATGTGGTCAGCTGGCCTCCTGTTCCTGCCATCACCCCTGGAACTGTAAACCAAAATCAACTGTTCCCTCCTTAAGCTCTTCCAGGCACTTATTCGGTTACAGCAATGAGTAAAGTAATCAATACGGCACCTGAAAATAGTCTCAAAATCCATAAGGCATGGACGCAGAGAAGAGAGAAACCCTGGATCCTGTGACAGCTGACTGCATGCTTCATAACCACGGAGCAAATAGACCTGTGAGCAACAGTGCAGCCATGAGCCACCCTCCTCGGTCCTCAGAGCTGAGAGGAACACCAGCCAGCGGTTATAAAGTCTTCCTGGCTCTGGAGGAGTTCTTCGGGTCGGAAAGCTTCCAGGTGTGGATAGGCGCTCTGGTGAAGGCCTTTGTGCCTCCACTAGTCCACCCGGTGCCATCCCAACACATGTGCCAGGAGGGCTGGGAACCCTGTGCCAAGCCCTTGTAGATGGGCAGCAACCCCACTCGTGACTGGTCACACCCCCCAACACCATCGCGTTGGGGGGGGGTTTCCACATTTAAGGGTTCTGCCCACGTGGACAAACACGACTGAGTAATGTTCTTGTCACAAGCTCATGAAATTTTTTCAGAATTCACGAACTGAGCGATTTCTCTTCCCATCTTATTTCCTTCTGTCTCATTGGAGACTCTGCGAAGGCAGATTATCTCCCTGCTCACAAGCTTCTTCCACAATATGAAACTGGGGTTGGAATTGAGTGAATACTTGTGAAGTGCCACAGGGAATCACCCTGTCATCCAGGGGAAACTCCATGCAGGCCTCCCGAGATGGCTCACAGTCCTCCTGCCTCCTACGTCCCCCTCCATGATGCCTCAGTTGACGGCTTAGGGAGGACATGTCTCAGTTACAGGCACGCTGACTGTCCCTGCCTGCACCTTCAGATGCTGGGGCTGCAGCTCCCCGTCACATCTTAGTGACCCCCTGCAGCCATGGTTTCACTCCCTCAACCTCTGTCCCTTTCTCTGCCTTCTCGGGCCCCATCATCTGAGCCAATGGAAGATGAAATTAGCACGGGAAAATTGGAAGGTTCCTCTCAAGACAAGGTGCCTATTGGTGGCGAGCAACATTCCCGGGGTCTGGGCCGGAATGAGGCTGTCCACCTGAGAACTAGGGCGTCAGGAGGAGGCCCTCTGCCTGGAGCAGAAGCAAGGGGCCTGCGGAACTAACTGCTGGCTGCTGGGAAGTGACCTCCGAGCAGAGGGCTGGGCCCTGAGTGCGGTGACTGTCACCTGCTTGTGGCCGGCGAGGAGGGCAGGGCCCAGCTGGTGCGGGAGGCATGGTAGCGATATCCCTTGGTCACCCTGTTCCTTTCCTCTAAAGCTGAAATCCTTTCCTTTCACGATGGTGTCCAGAGAGAAATTTCTAGCGAAATTTCCCGTGCATGGTTCTGACTGTCGCCCATGAAACAGGAGACCCCGCAGAGACTGCCTGGTGACTGCGGAGAGGAGGGCCAGCTGCTTGCTCTAGGACAGTGAACGCGCCTGATTTCCTTTCTGCAGGAGGAAAATGACTCCATTTTGTTTTGTTTTCTACTTTGACGAGAGCATTCCTTCCCGTGAGCTCTGGGTCGGCTCACCTCTCTGCAAGCTCTGCCCGGCTAAAGGGTCAGGCCCTCTTGGGACACAGTCCTGCTCCTCCAGTGTGCCAGGGAGATGCTTGCTGGTCCCCCTCAAGGCTGGGGCAACAAGACAAGAGTATGTGTGGGAGGTGGTGTGGGGGTGTCGCCTCACCGTCAGTCAGCATTCTGTTTCTAAGGACTCAGTGGTTCACGAGGTGCCTGTTTCTCGCTTAGTGATTGCATGTGCCATTCTAGATGAAGATAAACTCTTAAAGCTGCTGGTTAGCCTGGGGGCTTAGCAAGCATATCTTGGCTGGAGAGATGCCTCAGTGGGTAAGGTGCTTGCCACACGAGCATCACGGTCTGAGTTTGGATCTCCAGTACCTACACAACGCCAGGCTTGCTTGCAATCCCCAGGCTGGGGAGGCAGAGACACGATATCCTGGGGCTTGCTGACCAATCACTTCAGCCTAATTGGTGATCCAGGACAGTGAGAAATCCTATCTCAAAAAAAAAATAAATAAATAAAGGTGGAAAGCTATTGAGGAAGGCACTTGACACTGATCTTTGCCCTCCACATGCTTGTACACGTGTGCATTCAAACACACACACACACACACACACACACACACACACGCATGCACACACGCACGCACATACACACACTTCATGCCCAGAGCAAAGCTTCTTCAGCACAAAGGGGTCTGTGGTGCATAGATCTCAGCCCTGCCTTTCTCAGCACATTTCGTCATTTCTTCAGGTTTTAATTCAATTAACCTGTATTTGTTCCAGGAAATGGGAATAGAGCAGAGCAAGTCCTGCTCCTACGGAGTTTCTTTCTGATGGGGATGGAGATCTAAGAGATATATAACATAAAGTCAGATGTCATTTAATGCAAAAGGTTATAAAGTTGCATTATAAACCACAATTGAGGAGCTGGAGAGATGGGTCAGTGGTTACAGCGCTTGCATTCAAGCCACAGGACCTGGGAGACCCCAGCATCCCTGAGGCCTGTAAGTCCAGTGATGAGGTGCCGGAGACAGAAGCGTCCCTAGGGATCCCTGGCTAGCGAGTCCAGCCAACTTGGTGAGCTTGAGGCTGCGTGAAGACGATCTCAAATAAGGTGGAGAGTGCCTGAGTACAGACACACAGGTGTAGATGGACTAACACACCTAAGGCCACTTACATATGAACATACACACACATGCAGACACACACTCTCTCTCTCACACACACTACACATATACACACATGCAAAAGAGGGGAAAACAAGCAGCATAGTGAGAAATGAATTCAATGTGTGCTTTTCATTATAGATTAAAAGTAAAGAAATTCTTATGGAAACGTAATCAGATTTCTTCCCCACACATTTCTGAGGCCTCCCTTCCTACAAAGCGGAAATGATCTGTTTGATGGCCTTTGCTTTTCTCACAGGGCAGGAGTAACTAAGAACCATTCTTCTCAGATAAGATGAGTTCTGCAGAGACTGGAGTTGATGGTATTCTAGGTCGTCTTTGGCTAGAAGTGGGAGGTCTTTCCTAAAACAGACTTTCCTAAAGTCTGTTTAGGATGCCCCTGGCAGGGTCAACTTGCTTTACCTTCCTGGGCCGTCTGTCCAGGTTCTGGCTGCTGCCCTCCTCTGAAGCCTTGGCCTTGGATCACAGCTTCCAGCATGGTCTACTGCAGCTCATTCCAGAAACAGACTAAGGCTTTCTTATTCTCAAACCCTTCGCAAAGCAAGACCCATAATCGCTAGCTAAAATATTCCTCATAGGGATACAAATGCCTCTGTAACTACTGTTGGGAAATTAGCTACCCAGTATGTGTGAAAGGAGGGCAGAAATGGACCCAGACTTTTGTCAGAATTTGGTATGTAGGCCACTTTACTTCCAAGCCTGATGCTTATGCTGCCCTCTTTTATCACAGGTCTGGGCTCAAGTTCACATGCATGTCCATGTGGACCACGTCTTTCTCACCCTGTGACAACACTCACGCCTCTGCTGGCTAGGACTGTGGATGAGGCCATATGCACTGGGAGAGGAGGTTCTGCTTCTCAGAGACAGTGACACTCAACTTAGCTCTAAGCCCGAACATACTTCTGAAAATAAACAGCGCTGTCCTGTGGACCAGGGGCTTGGTGACCCAGCTGGCCTCTGGGCAGTCCCAGTGTGACCACAGTGGGTCACTGTGGTGTCCTTGTTAACCACATGTGGGACCTTCTGCAGCCCTCACTTGGCCCCAGGAGCAGATGGTCATCCTCACAGTAATCTCACAGAGCAGGGGAAGCTCAGCTGGAAAACATCTGGAGCTTCAGTTTTGTTTATTTTTGATTTAAGGGACCCATTGTTGAGCCAACGTTAGAAGGGTTTTGAAGGGAAGAAGACCAGGGCGAAAGAAGAGAGGCTGCAAAGCAAGACCTTGTCTCCATCAGCCCCTTCTCATTGCTCGCCTCCAGTGATGCTTTCTGCACAAGAGAAACCAGGGAGTAACCTTCTGCCAATGTTACGGGCAGTCAGGTAGCACCTCCTTCAACCAGGGCCCTGTGGGGTGTGCAGACATCGATGGCAATGAATCCTTCCCTGCAGGCATTCGATACCACCGTGCTCAGAGGACCCCCGGCTACTGTCCAGCTGCCCTCTCCGGAATTCTCTCACCTGGAAGCCCGGTGTTAGGAGAGACGGCCCTTCGCAGACCTGCCCTGTCTCTCGAAGACTCCACTTCTTGCAGCTCCAGCACTTCTTCAACTGTTCCAGAAAGGAATGAAATGGACTGTAATGGAGGAGACGAGAGGAGAGAAGAGAGGAGATGAAAGGAGAGGAGAGGGGAGAGGGGAGAGGAGAGGAAGAAAGAAAGAATAAGAATCACAGCACTTTAGAACTAAAAAACATCCTGAAAGGCGAGTGTCCTCCAACAGGCCTCAAGACTCCTCATGACCACATTCACCCCCTGGACACAAAGCACTCTGGGGTCCTACCCAACATGCAGACACTGGCTTCACACGGGAGCTGTGCCCCAGTCACTTACGTGTCCCACCCTCCCAACTTCCGCTGACAGCTTGCTCAGTCTTCCCTGGAAACCACACCCGAAAAAACAAAACACCTCAGAGTTACCTGTGGCCACCCTCAGCGTGAAGAGGAAGAGCAATGGGCCAGAACTAAGACTGTCTGGCATGTGTGGAGTGTGTTTTCAGCTCTTCATGAATTTGGGGTTGAATGTATTCTGTGTCCATATCCCTGTCCAGTGGTGAGAGAAGGCATGGCGTGTGATGGCTCCTGGCTCCACAGGGCTGTGCAAGCTGCTGTCGGAGCCACACCCAGAGGAACAAGGACTTGGACACATACCCTCAAAAAGTAAACCTGGAGCTGGGAAGGGCGCAGTGGACGAAAGGCTTGCTGGGCAAGCCTGAGGCCCTGAGTTAGAGCTGCATCACCCATGTCAAAGCCAGGTGTGGCGGCTTTTACAGGCCAGCACCTGCAACCCCCGTGAGGGGAGGTGGCGGTGAGGGTCCCGCGACAGGCTCTGGGTTCCGCGAAAGAGCTTCTCTCCCAAGGGAGATGGAGGATCAGGATCAAGGAAGGCACCCAGCATGCTCGCACTGGCCTGTGCCCATGTCCCACCACACGCATGTTCTATACAGCTACACTATACACACAAAATGAATAAGCAAGGTAACTGTATAAGCTAAAGCAGGGACTTAAGTCAGTTACTACATGACAAGGAAAGGACACACGTGACACTCTGCACACACAGACACACAGCCAACAGACTTGGAGCCCAATCCCTACGCCTCAGTTTCTCTTCTGTGAAGTGGGGATAAAATAGGTGACCACAGTTAAGAACTTGGGTTTGGTGCAGGTTAAGTCAAATGACAACGTTCTCTGAAGGGTGAAGGACACACCGCAGGTACTGTCACTATCGAATAGGACATCAAAATGGCTCAGTTCTAGTTCACACATCAATGGGAGGAAACCAGCATAGAAGGCAGACCTCATAGTCTACAAGCCAAGGGCTGGCAACTTACTGTCCGATTTTTTTCCTGAACATAGGAAGGCAGCACATACTTTATGGTTGGGTTGGGTGTTGCCCCTAGTGTTCAACTCTTCTCCGGAAGCACAGTTGCTGTGCAAACTAGGGGTATGCTAAATTCCAGCTGAACTTTATTTGTAAAACGAGATTCAGGTTGGGGTGGATTCCAGAGCCCAATTGGCCGACAAGAGCAGGCTGAGTCCTGGAAGCTGACGTTGGAGTCCGGCGGGACTGACAGTGACTCCGCCCTCTTCTGGACACTTGGTCACAGAGCTCAGAGCCCCCCTTGTCACTGAAGCTGGGAGCAGAATGTGAGCTACATGGGTGTGCTCTGGTCAGGTCTGGGTGCGTGGGATGGGAAGGCCTCCGGAGGAAGATGGCACTTCGGACCCAAACTCGGGAGTCACCGTGCTGGGCAGGGCTTGCAGGGAGCAGCTGGTGCCCAGAGCCTCCCGAGTGCTTCTGAGGTCTGTGTCATATCCCACACCACCTTGTCTGTCCTCAGTGGTGCCCCTCAAAGGGGCTCCACAGCGGAAAGAGGGTGTCTACTGTAGCCTCACTTCAAGTTTGATAGGCCCATAAATGATTGACTATGCACTGCCATAGAAATTGGAAAAATAATATGTTGGATTATAGAAATTACAATTTCATAAATTTATAGCCAGACTAAGAAGCAGTGAGTCTGTTGAATGATAATAGAGAAAAAGCAGTGACTCAGATGTCCTGGCATAATTCATCTTTTGCACATTTCACCTCCTGAGGCTGAAGGGCGGGGCCATCTGGTGATGGGTTTCCCCGTAAACCTAGTGCAGGCCCTCTGGTCTCTTCGTCATGGGCATCACCATGCGCATGCCCTCTGCTTCATTCAGAAGATGTCTATCGATCTATGTTTCCTGTCTCCTTCCTCCACTATCTGCATCTGGCTAAAAGCCCAGCCAGTGGACAATTTCACTTGTATTTCTTCATTGTAAGACTTTCACTTGGTTCCTGTTTTAGAATTTCTACATTTATGAAAATTTCCATCTTTATTCATTTCAATGGTATTTGCTCTTACTTAATGAATCATAGTTATTACAGCTGCTTTGAAGTCCTTTCCAGATAATTCCAAAGCCTGTGTCATCTCTGGTTCCTATCTGCTGGTCATCTTTTCTGTTGATGTTCTGTTGAGATTCTCCTAGCTCTTTGTATGGTTAGAAAATTTGGTTACATTTTGGAAATTTTAAATATTTTGGTAAAAACCTCTGGGGACTATTAAAATTCTCTGGAGAATGTTAGCATTTGCTTGCTTGTTTGAGCAGGCTGGCAACCCCTTCACAGCCTTTGTCCTGAAACCATGTGGCCAGATGACTCAGAGCCAGGATTGTCCCACACTCCCCTCCCCCTTCCCTGACCATGAGTGCTGAGGGTCAGCAGAGAGTGTGGCTTTGAGTGAGCTGGTGTGGGAGACCTTCTCTCCAGAGTCCTCTCCATGATCTTCCTGTTGCTATGACTACTGGGGCTTTCTCTCCTCATCCCCTGTCAAAGTCTGGGCTGTTTCTTCATAGTCAGTCACACACCTCATGCCAAGCATGGGTTTCTCTTTCAGACACACGTCTCCATAGTTCCCAACTTCAGTGAGAGAAATGCCACCACGATATCATAAAGGATTTTTTCTCAAGCTCTTCAAGACAGTAGGAAGAGTTGGAAGAGATGCCCGATGTCACTCGGCGCAATATCTTCATCCTATCCCTGTGAGCCCACTGGGCCGCATGCATTCATGATTGTAAGTGAGACAGGCATACGTGTGTGGGCATATTTATATGTGTTTGGCAGGTGATGGAAACTTTCATCTTTTCTTCTCCGACAGCAAAGGCATCTCTCAACTTTAAGCCTGATAAATAGAAAGCTAGGTAGACCAGCAAGTATTTCTTAAATTATGCCAGCTAATGAAACACAGTAGCCCAACACGACCTGCCACTTTTATTTATTTATTGTATAAAGCCAATTTAAATTTTGTTTGTTTTCTCTGGGTATATGAAAACTGCCTCGCACTGTGTAAGATCCTGGTAGGGAAAATATAAAACAAATAAAAGATGCTCAAAGTCCATAAAATTCTTTTGACCTTAGAAGACTAAGAAGACAAGAGGATCTGTAGAGATAGTTGGGGAATGGGATAACTTTTAAGATATTTTTCTTAGGAGCTCCAGATCCATCTCTGGACTGTGTATTCAGATTGCTCAGCTGAACAAAGCATCACAGGTGACAGATGTCCCAGTACAGGTCCAGCTGTTTTCCACATATGCCTTTCAGCGCCTTCCCTGAGTGGAGTCCTGAGCCTTTCCTAAAGGTTGATCAATTTTCCATATATGTCTTCCAGCTCCTTCCCTGTGTGGGGCTCTGAGCCTTCCCTAGTGGTTGATCAGTTTTCCACATATGCCTTCCAGCTAACTTCCCTGAGTGGAGTTCTGAGTCTTCCCTAATGGTTGATTTGAATCAACCATGGGCGTCAGATAATTTTTCTGTCTGGAAAATTCTTTCCCCTGGAATAAGCTCACAGCTTCTGGAAGGAGGCCTTTGGGGTGGCGAGGACGGGGGATACACCACTGAGCTCCCTGGAATTGGCAAAACCATTCCAGGGAGCTCTGTGATCAAAGGTGAGCAGGTTCTGCTCAGGCCCCTCCTCCCCCTGGTGTTTCTGCTTCCCCGGGTGCCCACAGTCAGTAAGAACCCATCTCACTCTGCATCAGCAGAGCACGCCACTTTGTATGTACATGTGTGAGCATTTGTGGAGAGGTGCACATGTGTGTGTGCAGGTGTACATGCACATGCACAGGCTTGTTTATGAAGGCCAGAGGACAATCTTGGTATGATGTCCAAATCCTTTGAGGTGGAGTAGTAGTTACCTTCTTGCTGTTGGGACAAAGTACCTGACCAAAAGCAGCTGATGGGGAAAAATAATTTATTTCAGCTTACAGTGTCGAGGGGAGGTTCCATGATAGAGGGGAAAGCCTGGCAAGAGCAGAGGCTGGACAGGTGGAAAGCAGGATAGTGAACTGCACTGTGGTAGGTGGGAGCTCGCTTTAACACCCCCAAACCAGCCCCAACAGCACATATCCTCCAGCAAGGCTCCACCTCCCTCCGCCATCAACTGGGGACCAAGCATTCAGAACACGTGAGTTTAAGGGGACATGTAATTCAAAGCACCATATACAGTCTCTCATTGGCCCAGGGCTTACCAAGTAGTCTAGACTGGCTGACTAGGAAGTCCCAGGGAATCCCCCTATCTCTGCCTCCCTAGCACAACCAGCTCCCCCCCCCCACACACTGTAGGCTCTAGGGGTCAACTCAGTTCCTTCATGCTTAGGAAGCTTGAGCACTTTACCAGCTCTGTCATCCCCTCAGCCCAAGAGTGTGCATTGTTGGCATCGCCCCATTTCCATGGACATTGCCCCCCCCACATGCTGGAGGTGACCCAGGGCCTCCACATCTTTCCCACCAGTCAAAGCCTAGTTCTTCTAACTTCAAATACCTAAAATTCTTGACATTCTTATGGGGTAGTACCTCCAGGCTAGGTAGGCTCAGCTCCTCTGAGAGATCCTGGCTTCAGGAAGCTGAGTTGTGACTAAGATCTCCTGAAGAGACACCCCCATGAGCATCCCAGATGTCAGCTTGAGCAAAGAGACTCAGGGACAGCTTGGGTTCAGGTGTCTCCACCTCAGCTCCTGCTCTGGGCCCACTGTGATTGTCCTGCTGGACTCTCTTTCACAGGGTCCCCAGCTTGCTTACGTCCTGAGCTCCTGACATTCTACAAATGCATCATATTCTTAACTAATGAGTCACTTTCTATTTCTTTTGCCAACATACTCTAGCTTGATGGAATGTGATCCTGAGTTGCTGGTGGCATCGTTGCCCAAACCGCTTCTGGCAGGGATGGTGGTCACATCCAGTGACATACTACTGTGCCTGGCGGCATTTGAATCAGTGAGTTGGTGGTGGATTGAGGACACTGTGGGGATTCCAGCCACGTGATGCCACATTTGGTCACCCTGCAAATGAGAGCAGCCCGTCACCCAGCCTACTTCTGACCCATCTTCTGTACATTTCACATATAATATAGAACTTCTGGCTCAAGATGTTTCATTGAAATGTAGCTCCTCTCCATATCTACATTATGTTCTTCAAGGATGGTGATGATGGATTAGAATCTTTCATTGTTCCAGATAAAGTAGTTGGTTGATGAGATATGTTCAAAGTACGTAAGACTGCATAGCCAGCCAGTAAGTGAGGCCGGCTCAGGCATGGAGGAGGAGGACATAGCCCTGCACTGCTGGTGGGAGTGAAGCAACATGGATATTTTTTACATAGAAACTTCCCAGACATGGGGAGAAGACACAAGGTCCCTACCAGCATAGACGCCCATCATCCTCATGACGCTTTGAACCCGGTCAGAGCGAATGTGACTGCTTTACCCCAGAACAGATGCTAAGACTCCAGTCCCTCCAGCACTCAGAATAGCATGGGAAGATCTCAAGGACAGAGAACTTGATAGAGTCCATCCCTCCCCAAGGTCAGATAGCTCCTGAACCTCTCTGTTCCTGGCCTTCTACTATCTCCAAGCTACAAACCTGAGAACCCAACTAGTCCCAGAAGTGCAGCCATGATGTCAGAATGCAAACCCATCAGCAGACTGCATTTCAGGGGACAGGGAGCCACTGGTATACAGCACAGCTAGGGTGCACACCAACCCAGGAAAACCAATAATCTCATCCCTTGGGGTCCAGGGACCACTTCACCATATGCTCCAGTCATCCTCAGTCCCACCACAATCAGTACTGTCCCTGGTCTGGTCTGAGGCTAGACCTTCCCATAGCCCTTAGCTCAGGAGTCACCCACTTTCACAGCTGGTGACTGACATTCTTCCTTCTGGACCCGAGGTGGCAGAGCTAAGTTACATCTCTACCTTCCTAAACACCTGCAGTCGCCAGGGAATTATAGCTGAAGAAATATCAAGGAGGTTACACTCCTGTGTTTACTCAGAAGCAAGCTGAAACCTTTCCTGAGGGCCTGAATCCATGCACATAAACTTTTTTTATTACAAAAACTGCTCCTTATCAGTGTAAGAGGTGGCAGGCTATCGACTGTGCAGACATCTGCCCAGGACCACAGAAGTTTGAGAGAGTGTGGAAGGAGAACACCTCTGAAGGCACATGGTGATTCTCCAGGATCGAACCTTAAAGGAAAGGAAATCAAGAAACTCTTGAAAAGGAATTCAAAATAAGGCTCCCAAGGGACCCTGGATAGATGCAAGAGAATACAAACAGGACTTGGACTTAATCAGGGAAACAATTTCTGGTCTGAATGAGAAATACAATGGAGCAAGCACGGATATTGGGGCTTATGGATGCTACTGTGGTGGTTTGAATGCAAAACGTTTTCCACAGGCTCAGTGCTTGAATACTTATTCTCCAGTTGGTGGCGCTGTTTGGAAGGTTGCGGAGCCTTTAGGAGGTAGAGCTTTGCTGAAAGAGGTGTGTTGCTGGTGGGGGATGGTGGTCCTTGGGGTGTGACAGCCCAGCCTGGCTGGGTGCTCTTTAGCTGGGTGCTTTTCTCTGCTTCCTCCCTGCTGATGTGAAAATGTGACACTGGCTGTCTGTTCCTGCCATGCTTTACCAACCATGACAGAAACTTCCCTGAAATAAGCACATTCCTTCCATAAATTGCTCCTTCGTCCCAGCCATGAAAAGTAACTGCTTCAGCAATAACGAAAACATAAAATACATTTGAGAGGTTTAGCAACAGACTACATAAAGCAGGGGATGGTTTTCTGAGTCTGATCCTATAACTCTCGAAACTAATCAAAATGAATAGTGAATAAGAAGAATGAAAAAATCCTGTGATACTTATGGGACACCGTTAAATGAGGGCTTTTTGTGTGTTATAGGCATTCCAAAAGAGAAAAGCATCGTAAGCCCATTTAATAAACTAATGGCTGCAAAGTTCCCAAGCCTTGAGACAGATATGGACATCCAGAACCAGGGACATTTAAAGGACTAAAAATAACCTTATTCAGTAAAGACTGACAAGAGACAAAGAGATAAAGAGTGAATCGTCATTTGTTATATAAGGGAATCTCTACTAGACTGACAGATTTCTCAGCAGAACCTTTACAGGTTGGAAGAAATGAGAAGATTATCTTGAAAGTCATGGGAGAAATAAAGGCGTGTCCACAAAGAATAGTCTACTCAGTAAAGTTATTCTCTAGAAATAATGCCTTTTTTAGACACAGGAAATTTATCAATGCTAGACTGATTTTTATAAGAAATGCTTAAGAAAGTCTTGCAACAGGAAGTGAAAACACACACAAAAATTACCAGAAAAGCAGACACACACATGAAAGGAGAAATAATCAATCATTATGACTACAAAAACCACCAACCTAAAAAGGTAGATATTAAGGGAGGCTTAATAGAACAAAGAATGTATAAAACAATCAAAAATACTAAAATGACAAGACTAATTTCTAAATTCTTAACTATCAACAGTAACTTTGAATTTAAACAGATTAAATTCTCCAGTCAAAAGATATGCATTCAATAAATGGATTGGGGAAAAAAACCCATGTGTTGCACACAATAAACTCACTTCACTGGTATAGCCACATATAGACTAAAAGTGGAGGGAGAGACAAAAGATATTCCAAGAAAACGGAATAAAAAACTAAGAGTCCAATAAAATAGACATCTTTGTCAAAGGATGAATGTTATTAGGTAATGTAGAGGGACGGAGTCAACAAACGGTTATAACAACTGTAAATGCAAACACACCTGGTACCCTAGCATCCAAATATATTGTTATTGGATCTAAAGGAAGAATTAGGTGGAGTTGTGGCTCATGGATGTCATCCTAGTGTTGGGATGGTGGAGGCAGGAGAATCCCTGGGGTTTTCTGGTTGGCTAGTCTAGCTGATACAGTGAACTCTGGGTTCAATGATTCCTATATTAGTCAGGGTGCTCTAGAGGAACAGAACCAACAGAATTAACTGTAGTAAAAAGGGGATTTATTGCATTAGCTCACTTCGGTCCCACAATAGCATTCTGCAAGCCTGAGAATCAAGGCACTGGTAGCCTCTCAGTCCATGTGGCTGGAGGCCTCAGCAGTCCCAATCCAGCCCTGAAGGCCTAAAGGCTTCCTGGGGAGCCACCGGTCTTTGGTCCAGGCTGGAAGGCTGAGGAAGCTTGTTCCAATGCCTATGAAGAGATGCCTGACAAGCACTGCAGCCAAGCGGGCAGGGAGGCAGGAGGAGAGAGAGAGATTTCTTTCCCCTTTATATAGCCTAAGGTGGGGACTTGCAACCCTTTTCCAGACTTGTTGGCTTCCTGAGTCTCTGGAATTTCCTTCCTGCACTGCCCTCCCAGGAAGGAAAGTTTGTTTCTAGCTCCCTTGAGCCTCCTTACATTCTGCCCTCTCTTGGGATGGCTTCCTTCCTGTGAACAATATCAGATACCCACCCAAAATTACTGAAAAAGGTCAAGTTAACAACAAAACTTAACCATCACAGACCCTGTCTCAAAAGATGGTAGCAAGTGATAAGAAGGACACCTGATGTGGACCTCTGGGCTCTAAACACACACGCACCTCTGACACACACACGTGCCCACACACATAGAAACATGCATACACACACCACACATAATTTAAATGAAACTAAAACAGTGAAATCCAAGTAGAGTTGGCAAACCGTGCAGTGAAGCACTATTGGAACGTCATGGTCACAATCTTCAACAAGCCTGAAGTCAGAGCCCAGTGAAGACCACAGGGGTCAGAGATGAAGAATCCTGAGGATGTGACATTGGATAAGTGTGGACGATGGCTTAGGGTGGTGCAGTTTTGCAGACACTCGTGGTGGAGGCTGGCCTCCTCCCTCCACATCCTGGGCATTCCACCATCTCACTCCGCAGCCCGAGAGCTGCTGGAGGAAGATCGTGCCTCACAGTTTGGAACGACCACATTAATAGTTATCATATGTGACTTCAAATTATTTTTATCTTGGAAAGGAAAACTCTGACCAAGAAATCATTACATATTTATTTTAACATTTCTTGAGTAGAAACACATTTTCTTTGTTTTATTTTGCCCTTCAGCTAGCATTCTGGAAAAGCCGAGAGGAAAGAGAGTTGGAGGGTATAAAAGGAAACGGGTGGGTTTTTTTTTAGTATTAAATATGTCAGGAGAATTTAAACTTTCAACCCTTTTGGAATCTTATCAGAAATCTCATCCTGAGACTTCAAGTCTGTTACTGTCAACACGATGGACCCCAGCTTTTTCCAGGATGAATTAGATCCTTGATTCCTGAGGCATTCCTGCTAGAGCCTCTATAAATTACAGAAGTCGGGGCCCACTTGGGGACCTGTCAGCCGAGGCGAGAAGTCACGTGACTAGCTGCTGTCTCCTTGCTTATCCCCGTGTGCTGTGTGGGCATCTGTGAGCTTTCTTTAAGAAACCATGATGGAAAAACTCATTGTATAGCAAGACCCTGGCACCACGCTACCTCCCAAGTCTTTTCTCTGAGGTAAATTAGCAGGAGGGCGAGTGTGCAGAGCAAACCTGCCCGGAGATCAGGTGTCTAACGAGCAGTGAGAGACCGTCAAAACGGAGACACTTCTGAGCTGTGGCCTGTGGAACACGCTATAGACGCCACAGACTCGGAAGGTTCAAACCCTGAAAGCAACCAGATCATTGCTCTTATGAGAGCCTTGTGGGTAGCTTCCATGAAAGTCCAGTTCTCCTGAGCCTACGTAGGCAGGAGGCTGTGGCCTCTGTCCTGTCCTATTTCTCTTCCTTGATGGCTTCTCTTGTTCCCTCTTGGCGCACACGAGGCTGTTAGGACTATTTCTCTGCAGTCCATTTCCTGTCCATCTTTCTCTCCTCTCTCCACCCATCCTCACTGAACTCTTCAACCTATTTCATCACGACTTACAGATACGATGGATCTTGCCTCTCATTTTCGGTACGAAATTGAAGCCCTTCCACGCTGGAATTCAGCAGCGGGATCCCCAGGCCTCATCACAGCTCTGAGAAGCGTGGGGAAGGATGGAGTGAGTGTGAGATGGGAGAAAGCAGAGCGAGTCGATGTGTGCAAAGCGGGCTGAATGTTCAGTTTCATCGTAAATGCTCACAGTTGAAGATGTGGGAGCATATCCGAAATAGCTGAAATAATTCTCTTCTGCAACAGTGGACACATAGAGTCCAAGGACTGGGAAAGGTTGAGGGCTTTCAAGTTCCATGCGACTCACTTGGGACACTTCTCTGCGCGACAAGCTCTTTCTCCCCCCACCTTCCTGCCAGCCCAGCTCCAAGTCAGGATTTCGAGAGGCAGGAGCGGCGCTTGGGCCTCACTCTGCGCAGCATGAGCTCTACTTAGACGTTCTCTGAGCACCCTAGCAGGCAAGAGCCTTGCCAGAGACAACCAGCTGGCTTGGTGGGAACAGAGCTTCTGGGCTCCAGGGAGGGTCAGTGTGCCGGGCATCTGAGCCCAGGGGCGCATGGGAAGCCGTAGAGGGAGCCATACTCTGTTGTCAGAGGGAACACTTTGTTCCCGTATCTGGACTGGGAAGAGAAGAACATGTTATCCTTATGAAATCATCCTCCAACCCGTTCTAATAGGTTACGTGTGATGTCATAGAGCCCCTGCCCAGCCATGTGTTCTAGCAAAATCTACATGGTCGACTCATGGAAGGAGGGAAGTGTCTGGTAGGCTTGTTGGATAGGGTTATGTCAATTGCCTTTGCTATTGCTGTCAGTTTCAGTAGAGACAGTTTGGATGTTTGGGGAGCAGTGTGTGTTGGGGAGGTGGCCTGAGAGGCCCCCAAACAGTCACGAGGTATTCTTGAGTGTGCACCTTGGCTGACACAGTGTCAAGCCCTCCTCCTTCACTTGCTCCCTCCGGCCATGGGTCTGCTGTGCCTGTCACATGACGTGGTTCTCGCCTCTCCTATGCAACCGGAGAGGCGAAGCCATGTCTCTAATGTGAGCAGGACAAACTCCAGGAAATGCCTCACCATTTCTTCCTGAATTTCTCTGTCTGATGCCGGTGATCGGTGGCTTTGGATATATACCATTTTGTGTAACATTGATGTTTAATGGTTTAAGTGAAAAATTTCTAGAGTTTGCTTCTGCTGTATTCTGCCTTAAGATGTAACCATGGTCTATGAAGTATTTTTTTACTGAAGATACACATTAAAAATTTATTTGCTGTACAAAATTTTCAGGTGTGAGAAAATTAAATGACAAAATACACACACACATACACACACATCCCCATTTGTTTTTGATCCATCGCAAACAAAACCTCCAAATTGTCTCACAATATTTTCAAAAGCAAAATTAATATCCATCCCTTTGAACATGTTTTTCCTAAATTCTCCAGGTTCTTGGAAGCAAGGGAGGATTCAAGCAAAAGCCTTCCCCATTGTCATTGTTGTGTATGGAAGCCAGTCCTTGGCAGGGAAGCTCAGAGAGGAGGGCAGCGAGTGCGTGCGTTTATAGAGCAACTCCACCCCAAACGTAGAGGGCGCCATCTTCAAAGCTAGCATTCCAGAAGAAATTCCTTCTCCACATTCAGCAGGGACAGCCGAAGGGTCGATTGCATTCTGTGCGTTTTCCTCATTTCCCAGAAAGTTCCTTTCCTTTGTTTGTCTTTAATGGAATGTTACTTTCTCCAAGGTACTGGGGATGGAGAAAAAGAGAGAGCAGATGGACACGGGGAATTTAGGAGAAAACTGAAAACCTTGGCTTCGCAGTTTCCCCTGGTCCCTTCTTTCCAGGCAGTAATTAGAGACAGCTGGTATATTCCGTTCTACTTTCTCATCCATCATTCTTTCACTCCTGCTGCCCACATTTTAATGTGGAATGAATTTATTCATCACTTAGGGTGCTTAAAGGAAACTCTATCAGAGGTCTTTTGTAGCTTCTTTGTGCTGCACGCTTTTTCAGTGTGTCTAAAATAAATATTTTCAGTAATAAGCAAATTGTGCTTATCTTATCTAGAAGTGACCTTCCTTGCTTCCAGCTCTTTACGATATGCACTTCTCTTGTCAATTCCTTCAAGACATGAAGCCATTCTTGGTAGATTCCATAACCATTTGGGAGACTGTTTAGAGGGGTGCCGGATATCAACACTCCTTTTGGTCCCCTCGCTGCCCATCCTCCCAGCACATGGCCCCTGAGGTTGAAAGGAGCCAGGAGCCTTGTCTCACCAGGCCACTTCTCAGGTCCTGTCAGAGCCTTTAAGTGTGCAGTGAAACAATCCGGGACATGTTTCTTCCCTACACGAGGAATACCAGAAATCAAATTGTAGTTAGTCTGCTGACCGTATGCTGTGTGGCTCTGAAGAGAAGGGCATCTTCAGTGAAGAAGAGAGTCATGTGGCTGGGGAGATGGCTCAGCGAGGAAAGTCCTTGGGGGTCCCAGTTTGGGTCCTTAGCACCCATGTATAAGCTGGGCTTAGCAGCAGGGAAGGCAGAAACGGGAGACTCCTTAGGGGCTGCTGGCAGCTAATCCAGGCTAGCTGAATCGGCGAGCTCTGGGTTCAGCTAGAGACCCTGTCTCGAAAAATACGGTAGATACAATTGAAGAAGACATCTTGTCTGGACCATGTTCACTCTAACCCACACTCATACATGCTCACACGCATATGAACACATATACACACACTTTATGCACATCCACACATAACAAAGCAAGTTGGGGACGAAAAGAACCAAACTTTCACAGTTTGAATTCACTGCATTTTGGAAAAAAGAACCTCAGCCCGTGCCTCTAATACAAAGATCAGTTTCCAGACACGAGACGCTCTCCTAGAAAACAGAACCAGCCTGAAGCACAGGAACAGCAGAGTGAGAAGCTGAGTCCCGGGAGCCAGGGCGGGTGCTTGCAGAGATATAATACCCCTAGGAGACAAGCCTCTGTGCAGGTCCGTGAGGACACTGTGAGGTGACTTAACTGAGGTGGGAAGATGCACCCTAGCTGTGGGAAGGCCCATCCCACGGAAGGGGTCACAGATTAAATAAAAGGAGACGCTGGCTGAGCAGCAGTATCCGTCCACGTCTGCTTTCCGACTGTGGGCTGAATGTGACCAGCTCTTCCTGCCACTAGGCTCTCCTACCACGACAGGCTTGAGGAAAAAACAAATGAGCCCTTTCTCCTTAGCTTGCTGTCAGCAGGGGTTTTGTCACAGCAGCCATAGATGAGACTGTGAACAAGAGGATTTTTAACATGAAGTGAGTGTAGTGTGTTAGTCCTTGTGAGAAAGCCATTCGGTAGGAACTCGTATACCTAGGTTCATGCTGCAGTGAAATAAAAGAACAACGTACAACGACCATCTTCATTCTAAATGTCTCTGAGGCAGATGGACACAGGACGCCTCTGTCCTGGAGAAGACGCTATGGACTGTATCACTGCAGTGAGCTTCGTCTCCGAGTGCCAAGCGCCCCAAATCCCTGCCCATCCTGGCCTTCACTTTCTATGAACCCAATCCTGCCATGATCTCCCCTAAACTCTTCATTTGAGCGTCAGTTAGAACAGCTTGTCCCATGCGGCCTTTCCATCTGTAGCCTCTCCCTGCTCCTCGTTCTCACCACGGTCCACACTCAGATCTGGTCACTTCTTCCCTTTTCCTAGGCATCTTGCTTTCAGTACCAATCTGAAACTCCTGCATCTGCCACTCGAACGCCGTTCGTGCACTCTCCCCCGCCCCCATGTACCTTCCTAGGTTTGTCAGGAGTCCTCCACCTGCGGTGCTAATCCACCATATCCACACCACCCTGAGTCCTGTCCTGCCTCTTTGAATATTGATCACGATGAGAGACAGGAGCGCCCTTCGGACAGGGCAGGGACCACGCTGCCCCAGCAGAGAATGCACTTGACTTCCTTCTCCTTGGGTCCTATCACATTTCCACTAAAATGAGAGGTCATGAGCAACTTGGTTGGCCCTCAGCTGCCATGTAAGCAAGGTCGTCGTCTGAGCTTTGACGGACGGAAGACCTTCTTTATGTTTGTGTTCACTGAAAGGGAAACGAGCAGGATGTACGTTGGTGACTTAGCAAAGTCCCCCTGTTTACATGCGCGGCTGAGAAGCAAGGCCGCTCGTCACCTCTCCTTCCCGGCCTGAGATGCGGCCCAGCGCTACGAAGAAACCCAAGCGCATTTCGGTGGCCCTCCAAAGCAGCGGTGTTCACTCTGCTGCTCAGCTGTACTCGGGCCTCATCGAGACTCGGATTTCTCGGGAGGTGAAGCAAAGACTAGATATTGCAGTGGTTCGACTTAAATTCGTTCATTGTTCTTCGATGTTCTAACACCATCTGCTCAATGGAATCAGTAGCTCCCTAGAAACAAAGGCTTCTTCATGGGAAACCTCATAAGCCCGAGTGGTGATTTACTTAATTAGACCTCAGTAATATGTAGCCAAAGATAAGGACTCCTCACTAATCTTTAGATATGCTCCGGTCTTCTGCAGTATTCTTAGACAGAATTTTTCTAGCCTGATTTCCAAGTCTGCAATCCAAAGAGGGTTGAAACAATTCTCTGACTCATCCCTGAATATTCAGAGCGTAGGGTAGCCCTGGGCTGACTCCCCAGTTATTTAATATGTCTTGTTTATTTTTCCTGCATAAACCAAGGCCAACTTTCCAAAAGAAGGAATGGGACATTGACGTGATTGATTGATCGCCATGCCAAGGGCTAAAGGCATAGAAAAAATGAAGCCAGTGTGGATTTGCGAAGACAACTTTATATGTGGCTGTTAGACCTCATAGTGGGCGTTGCCAACCCATTGTATGAAAATAATTTAATTTTTCACATTAAATATCTTCCCAAATGCTTAATAGGAAAGTAATGTGTTGCTATTTAATGAAGGCACGTGTGGCGCCTGCTCAGAGAGATAGCACTTTTACACAGCAAAATCCAAAGCATTTTTAGTGTATAATCTGTCAGGATCATCTCATTGGTGTTTCTTTTTTCTTGTGTATGTGTGTATATGCCTCTGGGAGCGTGTGGGGTGTGTGTGCAAGCACGCATATGTGCGCATGTGTGTGCATATACATATGTGTTTGTGTGTTCAAGTAGAGGCCAGAAATCCACATCAGGTATCTTCCTCAGTCCCTCTCTAGCTTAATTTTTAAAAACATTTTTATTATTCATTTGCAGAGAGAGAGAGAGAGAGAGAGAGAGAGAGAGAGAGAGAGAGAGAGAGAGGATGTGTCAGGGTCTCCAGCTCCCACAAACAAACTCCAGGTTCATGCACCACTTTGTGCATCTGGCTTTATGTAGGTACTTGGGAATCAAACTCGGGTTGTTAGACTCTGCAGGCAAGTTCCCTAACTGATGAGCCATCTCTCCAGCCCACTCGCTATCTTAATTTTTGAGCCAACACCTCTCCCTCAACCTGGAGCTCACCAATCCAGTAAGACTAGCCACCAAACCCGGGATCCTCCTGTCTCTACCTCCTCAGCACTGGGCTCCCAGATCTGCACTGCCACAGCCAGCTTTTCCACCAGTGCTTCGGATCCTAGCTCAGGTCTTCGTGCTTAAGCAGCAAGCACGTTACCCACTGAGCCACCTTCCCAGCCATCCATAGTTTGTTCTTAGAAATGCACTTCGTCTTTATTCTTTACCAAAAAGCGTGCTCTTCAGAATGGAGACCACTGCGCTGAGGACTGAATGGTGGAATCTCCTGAGGTCACTCTGGGGAGACTTCAGGAAGTTGTGAAGTTCTCAAAGATGAGGCAGTAATAAAGGAAACAAGACTCGGGGCTTCAGTGGTCTGACACAGAGGCCCTTTCTCCCGTGAAGCGCTGTCTGCCATTGCTGAGCCCTCCCCAGCCCCCATGGCTCTCTGGGGAAAGCAGGTCACATAGTTTTCTGCTATTGCAATGCAGTCATTGTCCAGGCCCAAGCTGCGGCAGGAAGGAGGAGAGGCAGCTGGGGGTTATGGCCAATGTCCAAATCCGTCTATAGCCTCAGTACGTTTATTAAGGTCCAGGGTGAGGCTCGGATTTCCTGGTAGGGGCTGGGAGAACTCCGCTTGACCCCACTCCCTTGCTGTCCCATCAGCTCAGCTGCAGCTTCTCCAGACGAGCCCATCATGATCACAGGACATGGTTTCCAGAGCCAGCTCCAAGCGGCCACCCAGCGCTCCCAAGGTGGCTGGTGTGGCTGGAACTCCAGTCTCCACTGTCCTCTCTTACCAGAAATGCAGGCTTCTCCGACAGATATTCTAGAGCCCAAAGCTTATTTTGGAAAGTGATTCCATCATCAATCCAAGATTTTATCCTGAAAATTCTGTTTTTAAAAAGTGCTTCTCAATGGTAAGACCCTGTTGCTGAAGACCACATATTCTTGGGCTGCAGGTCACTGAGAAATCAAGCTGGAGCCGAGCTGGAAACCTCCTCCCTGTTAACCAGCTGACAGAAAGCTGGAAAAATCTATGGCTGCCTGCAGCCCTGTGGGAGAGAGAAGTCATCATCGGTGGTGAACAGCAGTGGACCTTCCAAGCCTTAAGACGGGCCAGCCAGGCCACATGTGCCAACTGGGGCAATAGTGGCATGTCTGTTGTGGAGGAGACCAATTGCTCTCTAAATGGACATGGGAGGGAATGCATGCCTGGTCCTGAAGACCTAGTAAAAACCCTATAGTGGGGGAGGTCATGAGCCTTAGGGGGGTAACACCTGCTATTGTCTGGCTAAATGCATATTTATGCCCACCAAACTGCCTTACAAGCACTTTTGAAAAATGATCACACCCATCTAATAATGCTACTCTCACTCTTGGCTAGAGAAGCTTCTCTTTTCAGATGGCAGTGACCACTGCGATAACTCAAAAGACATCACAGTGCTGATAAGAAATGACAGTGGAGTGTTCAGCACTGGATCATCTCTATCACACTTCCTGAAGAAGAAACCTCCCGGAAGAGGTGGCGGAAAGATTGGAAGAGCCAAAGGAAGGGTTGGACTGCTTACAATGCAAACCTCCAGACACAAAATGGCTTTGGTATTCATGACCTCGCAGTGCCTGATAATACCTACACATAATGGGAGGAAAAGATGATGACGCCAAAACGAAACAGAGACTCATTGAGAGAGGGAGGAGATATGGGGGAAGGCGAGAGGGAATCATCATGCTTTACGGTCCATGATTGTGGAAGCTATAATAAATAGTAAATAAAAAGTGCTTCTCAAGTGCACACGTTTAAATACAAACAAGTGCCAAGTCTTTGTGACAATCCCTGTGTACAATATTGAACACTTTAACCCGAGAGCTAAATAATGGCTGTTCAGGATCTTGACAGGAGGGAGTGAAGACCCCAGGTCATATCAGAACTCAGCCTAGTGAGGGAGCTTGGGTCCACTTGACCTCAACACTCAGGTGTGGCTCATTCCAATTCTTCCCTTTCTCTTCAAGCTCTGGCTTCCTCCTCCCATTTAATGTTCTGTTAGCAGAGGACTCACTGGACTTGGGAGAGAACAGGACCACCGCGAATTCCTGACAGCAAACAATATTGTCCATATATAATCCATCTTTTGTCTTCTGGTTTTTCAGGGGGAGTGTGTGTGTGCATAGTGTGTGGTAGTACATGGTGTATGACCTGTGTATGCAGAGGTGTATACCCCACGCACATGCCTGTGGAAGCGAGAGGACGACACTGGGGGTCTCCCCTGTCCCTCTTCAGTCTCTCATTGAACCTGGAGCTCCTCTGTTTCGGTCTGACTGGCTGACTGGTGATCCTCGGCCATCATCCCCCCCAGAACCGGGGTTCTCGGCATGTGTGGCTACGCCTAGCTCTTCATGTGGCTGCCAGCCATCAAACTCCATCTTTCTACTTGCACCGCATGTGCTCTTAGCCATCGACAGCTCCCTGGCCCTCTTTGGGAAACTTTGTAAATGGAGGTTTGTCATACAAAAAACAAAACAAACAAACAAAAACCCCCAGCACATACGCTTGACTCTGGCTCAGTGGCTTTCTACCCAGACACCAGCATCCGGGTCAAGCTGTGGAGACCTCGTCTCTAGAAAGATCCCTGGTGTTGTTTTCGCCTCCGCTGTCTCAGGCGGTTCCACAGAGCTGGGGGGTCGACGCAGACACAGACGCCAGCAGATGTGTATAGTATATCCACGTGGTTCTTTATTCAATTGGGAGAGCTGACATTTATAGGAAAAGGGGGTCAGGGGGATGGGGAATAGGGAAGAGAAAAGGGGATCGGTTGGTCGGGTGGTGAGTTAGCGGCCTGCACTGGGATAGGCGAGTACGGACAACCTGAGAGAGTGGTGGGAAATATGTGATGCCAGCCGCGGTCCGTGGGGAAGGGTACAAGGAAGTTTGTCTGATGCCCATTGCCAGTCAGGCTGAGATGGAAATGCTGGCTCCTGAGGCCCATGGGGGTTGGAGTCAGGGTTGATGGAGCTGGGAAACGCCTCACTCAGACATCCTTAACCCTTTGTTCTCCGTGCCCTCAGTAGCAGCACCGACTGGCAGTGCCCAACACCTGGCTCATGTCCCTACGACAGTATGACAGATTCGTTAGCTTCGATTTCCATTCTTCGGCAGTGATGGAGTCATACAGCGTGCACCTCTTTGGTCTGGTTTCCCTCACGGAACAGAATATGTGTGCGGCGTGCAACCACGTGACCCCCCTTTATTGGATTGCACTAATCTCGATGGATATGGCATACCTTATCTCTCCATGTTCCTCTGGACTGACATTTCATTTGTTTTCAACTTGGGGTTCTTCATGCCTTTTTTATTACACTGCTTTCCTATTTCGTAGCAAATTGCCACCACTTGTGGCTTAAGACCACACCTGCTAGCTACTTCCTGGGGCTCAGACTCTCACAAGGCCTCAGCTCAGGTGACCAGGTGACACAGTTGTTGTCAGAATCCAGTTGCCTGCAGCCTTGGGGTCAAGGTCTCTAGAGGCCACCCGGAGTAGCCTGCCCCTCAGTGTTCAGCATGTCATTGATCCTCATATCAGTGTGCTTCGGCGAGGTGCCGGAAGCCCTCCTCCGGCCCTCAGGCAGCCATGGGGCATTCTATGGAATGCAGGGTCGGCATGGGGACCTTCACTTCTCATCTGTGAGACGGTTAGAAGGCAGTTCCAGGGCCCGCAGCACTGTTACTTATGGACGTGGCGGGAAGGAAGCTTCATGGCCAAAGCCAGGCGCCGGGCCGAGAGTTTCGGGCCCTGCCAGTGGCCAGGCTGACTCGTGGTCCGCATCTCGCCACCCCATGACCTCAGCCTGACTCACTGCAAGCCCTCAGCCCTGCTGCGTCCTCCAGGCTGCTTCGGGACCCTTCCTGGGAGCGCAGTCAAGCTCCCAGGGTTTGTTTCTTTTAAGGGACTCCAGGTTGGCACATGCGAACCCCCAGAGAAATGGCTCAGAAAACGACCCAAAT
>PVHP010026371.1:0-24680 GCA_004024765.1 Zapus hudsonius
GTACTTAACAGTGTATAAGAGTGGTGATGTTTTGCAGCCAAGATGACTGTCCTGTATAAACAATGTGATCTCATTGTCTTTAAATATTTCTCAGGTAAGTCAGAGTCAGAGTGAGCAGATACATCAGATAAAACATGGAAGACACATTGGATACCCTAGTATCTTGCAGCTATGCCCCTTGTCTTTTCTCCTTAAATTTAACTGGAAAGCCTGGAACCACATGATGTCTCTAATTCTCACAAAAAAGCACTGGGTGAAAGTCAATTTCAGAAGTCGAATTCTTTAAAGAGTAAAGTACTTTTTCCTGTTGTAAAATAGATTTTATTGCAATTTAGTTTAAATCATAATGATTTTTTTCACAATGAGGATTAATTTACAAATGATTCTATGTTTTCCACTGAAAGTAGTAATAGTAAGATATTCAAACTTTCCTGAAATCATTGGGTCAACAAATCTAAAACTAACTATATTTTGAGTAGAACCCATCAAGACTTAGGATAAACTTATTTAAAGTGAATTAAATTTCAAACTATATTACCTTTATAATAATATATCATTATAAGTACACATATACATATATGTGTTCCTCTTTTGTGTTTTTCCCCTACTTTTCCAATTCATTTGGATTTTTCATTGTTTATATTTACAAGCCAACAAAACTTGTAATCTTTCTATGGATATGTCTGTCATATCATGTGGAAACTCAGGAGAGAAAGAAATAAACATGAAGCAATCTTCAGAAATCAAAAGACCACTACAGAGCTGCACATATTTTTTAGTACGATATACAATGAAATTTTAGATAATTACCTACTGATTTATTTTTGGTTGTTTTTCTCCCACTCTAAAAAAATTAAATAAGTGAATGTTGCAATCTCTCTAAGATTAGGCAACGATAAAATACTGGTTATCCCTTTTAGAAGAAATAATGAGATGAGGTAAAAATAAGTATGAGTGATTCACTTTGGGAAATAGCTCTGGGAAGAAAGAAATTGGTGACCAAAATGTCAATTACTTGTTAAAGGATACTGATTAGTTTCCCAACTGTAATAGCCTCACAGGCAAAAGTACACACTTCATTCAAAGTTTTTCTGACCACACTATAAAATGTGCTTTTACTCTGCTTTGACCTAGCCTCATCTACTTCATTCCTCCAATGGATTGAGCAAATATTTAATTAATTAATTAATTTACCTTGATACTTTTTCTTTGCTCCTCATTGGAAACTTCATGTTGGACACTCCACACAGGTTGGGATATCTTTTTCCATGGCAGTATTTTCTCCTAATACATAACCAAGACCCACTATTCTTTTGTTCAATGAATGATTAAATAAATCAGTAAAAAAGAAAGTACACTTCGAACTGGTGTCAGATCTATTCTTAATGCTTATAACTTTGTAACAATGGAGCACAATAAACTTATTCATAAGTATAATATAAATTTTGTATTATTTAAGGTAACTATAAATGAAATTTTAACTAGTAGCAGTACTACTATATATTATATAACTTGTTGACAACTTGATTTAAAATGACTTTTTATATAGAAAACTAAGAAAATATAAGTATAAAAATCTTAATTTATGATAGCGAAAAGAGTCTTAGCTCTTAACTAAATGGTTTTCTTATGTTTTAAATTTATTTCCAAAATAATGTTTGTTTTAGGAATATCAGATAAGAAAAAAATATTAGGAATTAAAATCGTGGTTTTCATACTACTTGCTACTTTTTTATATAAATGCAAAACTCAAGGTGAACTTTTTAGAAGGTATAAGCCATTAGGATAGCTTAGAGGCAGTATTTTCAGTCTCTACAGGGCCATTGCTGTCTTTAAGAAGCTGGAGCAAATGGTATTCTTCAAAGACAGCCATTTCTGACCCACCAGGTAAGACTGTTGTTTTCCTCTAAGTTAGCAGTCCATGCAAATGAGATCATAGCCTCAACAAGCCTCAGGAATGGAGAGACTGCCCAAGAGTCAACAAAAGTATGAAAGGTTTCAATTTTGCCATTTTCTAAACACAGAAAAATGTATCCTTCCAATTCAGAATATTGAATGTCTTATAGAAAGCGAAAGGTCATTTGTAACTGTCCAAAGGATTGATGGAGTGGAGCTACCTTCCTGACCTTCACCCTGCACTCATAAAGAACAGTTTCAGATGACAGAGCATCAGGCAAGTTTCCAGAAAATGTCCTTTCTTCTTTTATAGTGCACCACAAGATTGTTACCTGATATTTTCTTTCATAATTGTATGTCAAGATTTAATTACTTTGTGTCTACCCTCATTAAAAGTTAACTGTCATCTAATGTTGCTTAGCAATGTCTGTGATTTGGACTAATTCAAGCCGTTCTCTCTGTTTCTCACCATTGTTCCCATCTCAGTTTCTTCTGTAATTGCTTTGGAAGCTTCACAAACTATGCCAAGGTCATCCCTTACAAATACTAACCATCGCATCCTCATTAGCTATGGTTCATTAAGTGCACATATCATAAAAATACACTCACGTTTTTATAATTCAGGGAATTTTTAAAACCTACAACCTTCAAAATATAAGTAAAAATCTTAGTCCAGCTACCAAAAAAAAAATACAATAGAAATGGAACTCCAAACTCATAGCTATTACATTAGTATTTGAGTGTTTGTTTGTCTGTGCTTATCACATCTGTCAGTTTGGAAATATCTGTGACCTAGACTGGTTTTATGATTTCTAATCCTTGAAATCACATAATAGAGAGTCTCATATTATTATGCAACACTTTCTGGGTGAAATCATGTCGACGCACTGTGTGGAGGACAAGCACTTCTACCAGATCATCTCATAATAATGACGGATGGGAGCTGGTCCAAACACCACTATTGTCATTTAAGCTTCCTCTATTTTTCGGCTCTTACAGGGCAGCAGCTGCTTAACTATTTGTGTTTCCAGGCTTATTCATTTCAAATTTGTAATTCTTATTTCACACATAATAAGAATAATAAAGGAGAAAGCACCCTAAAAAGACTAGAGAAGAAAATGCCAATATAAATGATGATTGGAATGCCAGGAAAATGAAGTATATTGTAATGCAAATAAATTATAATAAATATTTTAAAATATTAAATTTCATAATGATAGACTGTTGTAGATTTCCATCTGTTTACATGGATGTATTGGACAATATGGGTGATTTTAGTAAGAAGATTATACTGAAAAGGTAAAGATGTGTGTAAATGTGGTTGAATTTGTTAGGCAACGAAGGAAAGATTCACATTCCTAACTTACATTACAAAGTCAAGTCTCAAATGATATTTTTTTTATTACAGAGGTGTGCAATGAATTTTAAATATAATATTTCCCAGTGGAGATATGAAAGAGATGTGAAAATTGTGTTAGAAAGAAATGACAGAAGAGCGACCAGTGAAAATTAGCTAAAGCTTATTTTCCAGTTATTTTACTTGCCTGAGGTAAGAGGTAAGACTCTATTGCTGAAGATACCACAAGCTGCCAATACAGAACATAGAGAGATCAGGATGGAATTTGAAAGGAAGCCAGTTCCCAGATGGTTAGCCCATATCGTGCTGAAAAGTGCTGCCTGAGCTGCTGGCAAAAAATGGCCATCAACATTGTGAGCAAGCAGAGGGCACTACTGTACAAAGAATGCAGCCAGACAAGATGTGCACACCTGTGCAATAGTGGCACCAAGTCCAGGTGGCTAACCAATGGCTCTCTGGCTAAGAGACTCGTTTAGTTGTATCAAAACCATAGCTGGTACTAGGAACCTAGTCAGAATCCCATGAAGACCAGGATCTTAGACTCCAAAAAGAAACTCCGAATAATCTTTAGCCAAAAAAGAGGCTATACCCATCAAAATATCCTTTAATTAACTATGTTTACCTCATTTAACCTATGCTGCTCTCACTCTCCATTGGAGAATCTATTTTTCTTTTACAGAATTTAGAGAGAACTGAAGACAACCAAAATATATCAAGACAAGAAAAGATAGCTGACTCCTTATATGAGCCACCATTCACACATCAGCTAGAGTCCAGGTAAAACCACAGAGGAATTGGCAAAACGAGCAAGAGTGATACTCCTACAAGTCTGACAACCTGAACCAGGGGGATGGCTAGAGACACTGAGGATACTCAAATTGTACCAAAGCAGAAATCCAGAACTTGCTTAGTCAACACTAAGTAGACTTAAAACACCTGAAAAGATTCAGGGAGTTTTGCAGAAGAGAGGGCAGAAATATTATAAGAGCCACAGAATAGGAGGGAATTCCAGAAGCATTCCTTCCTCCACCAAAATGATTGACTGCTGCTCTCACAACTCATAACCTAGAACCCCATGATGGATACCAGCAATCTCACCAAGGAGGGCCTTCGGTGGAATGGGGACAGGGAGGAGGGGAAAGTTTCTAACACAGGATGTGTCTATACCACACCCAGCTCAGAGTGTCTACATAATAAAAGGAAAAATAAAACCCACACACAACAAAATTTGGGTATAATGTCTCCATTATAAAGTGGGTGACAATATAAATCACGTTAATATGTACTAAAACTAATATATTAATCACCACATCAGGTATATATTTCCTCCACGTTCTATTTTCTAAACCTTTTCTTTTGTAGGTTTCTCTCCAGCTGTCATGTCACGTGATAGAAGTTAAACATGCCTAATCCAAAACTCCAACATTTGAAATCCTCTAAATACCACAAACTGTCTGAAGCACCACCATGACAATGCACATGGAAAATATCCCACTGGGTCTCATGTGATGGGTTGCAGCCATAAAGAAAATGCCTTGACAACATTGGAAACATTATTTTCAGTCTGTATGCTTAAGATCTAAAGAATCCATTTGATAGTATGTATGAAAATATAAATTTAAAAAAAACAGTTCTGTTTCTGTGTTTCTCAAATTAAGATCCTCATTCTACATTCACATAAGTCTTTCTTTTGCTACCTTCCTTAAATATTTATGTTCTTTTTGTTTGAAATTCAGAGGAGAACCCCACAAGGTTCTTTCTTTCTAACATACTGACAATAAAAGCATTTTTTACAATCCTCATCTGCACCTCAGTAAGAATTACCATCTAAGGACATTTTTGTTACAATTATATATTCAAATGCATGCTTCTTAATCCCTGCAATGACCAAGTAGAAAATTCTATAATTTACTATCTTTGATATATCATTTATTATAATTTTTTTAGTTCACAACTGCACTTTGGCACACTATTATGGGCTCAGTTGTGTTCAACCAAAATTCCTATAATGAAGTCCCAATATACACTAACGTAGCCTTCAACCTCATTAGGTGATAGGATATTTACTGAGGTAATCCTGATAAAATTAAGGTGGGACATTATCCAATATGATTGGTATTCTTACAAAAAAGAGAGAATATGTGTGAACGGCACTATCGACAGAGGAAGATGATATGGATGAAAACAGGCCAAATGCTACCTATGAGCTAAGTAAGTCCTAGAACATCTTTCATTATAATCCTCAGAATGAACCAATAAGAAACTTCAGACTCATATGTCTAGAAGAGTGAAACAATAATTTTCTGTTATTTAAGTCATTGACTTTGTGGTCCTTTGTTACAGATGCCAATTGACTTGCACATCTCTTGTCTGCTCCAAATCACAGTTTTTTTTTTTTTTAGGGAAATTGAAAATCCTAATAGTTTCTAAATAATTCCTATGTTTATGTCTGATTCCCTCTGGCAATAATTCCTATCCCTGTCTTTCCTCGATTTTAATTCCAATTTATCCTATGATGCTTCTTTTCATGAACAGCATTTTTTTTATTTGTCTAGGCATCAGAAGAGCAGATGACAAGTAGGGGTTGCAGTTAGCTTCTTACTGCTTGCAGAAAAGAATCTGACCAAAAACAGTTTATGGGAGGAAAGTTTATTTTCACTTACAGACTCAACTCGAGGGGAAACTCCATGATGGCAGGGAAAATGATGGCATCAGCAGAGGATGGTCATGAACTTCTTGTCAACATCTGATGCACAACAGCGATAATAAAGTGTTCCAAACACTGGCAAAGGGAAGCTGGCTATAACCCCTATTAGCCTGCCCCCAACAACACACCTCTAATAGGGTTTTAGTTCTCAAATTGCCATTACCAGGGGATCAAGCATTCAGAACACATTAAGTTTATGGGAGACATCAGAATCAAACCACCACACAGCGGTAGAGTGAATTTATTTTTCTCATTCTTCTCTGCTTTCCACTCGCAGTGCTCAACTCTGCATGTGCTATCTCAGCATTGCTTATGTTTCCTCGGAAAATCCTCCCAGGCCCCAAGTGCAACTCACTGCTGTCACATGATTCCAAGAAGACCCAGTTGGCCCCTCTGCAGCACTCTGAGACCTCATCTCTAATGACCCCTTGTAATATGGTGTCTATGTTTGGCTTCCCTCAGCCTTTCTTAGAAGCCTCTGCTTCTTCAAACAGTGTCTCAAAAAGAAGGGTTTAAGGCAATATATTTCACATTTAACTTTGTAGACAGTAAAAAATGACATAAAATTTACTATCATACCTATTTTTAAATGTGTGCTTTTATAACTTTATGTTTTTTCCTCTTTTATGTCAATTCCTTGTGGCTGTAGTTATGTTTAATTTATGTCTATCTATATTCCTAGTATCTAAAATATACATGGTGCTTATTTGATGTTTAAAAATATTTTTCTAATGAATAAAATATTTCATGTTTGTTTCCTCTCAACCTTGATGACAAGAACTGTATGCTAAGCAACCTTCAGTTTTTGACACCTAAGTATTCTCAGAATTTACTGTGAGATTATGCATTTCAATATTTGTTGAGTGCTGATAATATTCCAAGGTCTATGTTTAACCATAATAAGAACAATAGAAATTTTGTCTCTTGAGAGTTGAAACTTTTAACATGACAGAATAGTTAAAGAAGTAAATATACTTATACAGGAAAAAGAACAGTTATCTTCTGTACTAAGTAATGACATCATTAACTCATAGCATAATGATATGGCAAAGAGTTAATGTCATGACCAAGTTCACAAGCACACTATATACTTAATGAAGAATGATGGTAAGTATTTTAGCAATGGAAGAACACCCAAAGAGACAAAATTTAAGTTTAGGACTGTGAAATTAACCCTGAACATGATACCATCAATGGAAAGAGTGAGAAATTATTTAGGCAAAAGATAATTGCAAATTAATAGTTGATGAAGTACAAAATATATTTATATAATCAATTAAAAGCTAAACTTAGGTAATGTAATGTAAGGGTAGAGAATTAAATAGCAGCCAGTCTGCCTATGGCCCCACAGGTAGAGTTCAGAATTTACTGTCAGTGCATTGGGAGACCACTAGAGAGTTTTAGGGTTGCAATGTAATCTGGCTTGCATGTTCATTTGAAAGATTACTCTAGCTGGGCTTCATGGAGTGGAAGGAGTCAGCAGCTAAAGCAGACACTATTGTAGTTAGAAGGCTGTTGTACAATATCTTGATGAAAGATGGTAGTGCTTTAAATCCCATGGGAGAGTTTGTGAGGGAGTGAAGACTAATTTGTTTGGAGTTTAGAGCCAACAGAATTTGGCCAAGGATTACCTGGGAGACTTAAGCAAAAGGCAGGAATTAAGTTGGCTTCTGTCCCAAATCTCTACCCTTTCTATATATTCTTAAGGCAATTACAGGGCATTGGCTAGGCTAGGAGTAAAATCTGGGTATATGAAATGTTTATTAACTAAATCACTTGGGACTTGAACATGGTTTATTCAAGTGAAATAAAATCAGAACACAAAAGTGATCTCTTTTTAAACGTTATATCCTGTGTATTGAATTTGGTATATAGCTAATATTCAATAGATGTTTGTCAAGGAATGACAGAGTATTAGGTAAGAAAAATGTCTAAATTAACAATAGTTGAATTTTTTTGGGAAATATTTTTATACTAGGTAAGTATAAAACATATTATATTTAAAACCTCTATTTGGAAATCTACTCCCTTTCAGAGACAATATAATATTTAATGGTTCAATCTATTCTAGCCTTTCTTAAGATATCTATAACTCAAAATTTTATACTGTGAGATTGAACTTAAAAGAAAACTAATTGTTAGTAAATGGCAAATATAACAGTATGTGGCCTTAGGCCTTCTGGATATCTTAATTATTTGCTTATTCCACTGCAGTGGAATCATCTTGAACAGCATATCGCCCAGTGTGGTCATTCATATATGCTCGGCCTCATAGTAACATGAGCAAAGACCACTGATCAGCTTTCAGGAAATCTTCCTAGACATGGCCTTCACAATCAGCTTAGTCATGAATTGGGCTAAGCATAAACAACTAGTTGAAGGTTAACACTATTTAACTTCTAAGAGGTTATCGTGCAGTCTGGAATTATTGGAAAGTTAAAACAGATAACCTTAAAGACATTTCCAAAACAAACAATAAAGTGCTCAAAAGAGTCCCAATTGAGAAGAACTGACCAACTGTCATCTGGTCACATCTTGCTTGGTCCTCTCATGCCATAACTTGTCATTTTTAGCACAGTTATTTCAGTATTTTATTAATATGATTTGAAACTAAAATAACTAATAATTACCAAAATATTTCTGATAGGATAAAATTCTTTCACGTTAAAAAAATCTTATCATGAGAGCTTCGTGAACAAACACTATTTGAGCCAGTGATATACTAGTGGAATGAAACTGATATAATTACCATCCTGATTTTTTTCTTGTAATGTAGTAAATATATCTTTAAGTTCTTCTAAAACTACTAATTGTGGCCCATATTGAAAAAATTCATCACACCTACTTCTACATTTCAATCCTCACAGCTCAATGTCTGAACTAATCCTAGCCACACAACTGCTCGCCTCTCTTTTGCCCTTGATTTCACCCTGCGTACAGAAAAGAGCTAAGAGGGGAGCAGGTATGTCGGTTTGTACATTGCCCATGTACAAGCAGTAATATTTTTAAAATTAGCAAGTGAATTCACGACATAAATTGCATAAGGACTAATTTTAGGGGTTCTAACAAGGTGATAAACATATACTTATTTTGTAGCCTGAAAAATGAATGGAGTTGGAACTAATGTATTATCAATTTCTTTATCAAAATATCTAATGCACATATCTAATAAAGAATTGTGTAACAAAATGGGTGGATATATATAAAGTACATTTAAAAGATGTAAGAACTTTAAGTTCAGAGTTTATAGAATAACATGAACCATATGTGTTATGCTTAAAATTTTAATAAAATAGACTATAACAGTAAGAAAAAGGGGAGCCAAGAGATAAAAAAAAAGGAAAACATTGTGGGTTGAGGAAGGAAAAGGGAATACTGGCTTCAACATAGTTACAAAAACTAGCCACATGAAAAAAAAGTGTTTACCACAGTTTACAGATGTTTGAAACAAGTGTGAATTTATACATGTTCTGCTGAATTAACTTTCATCAGTTTATAATAGTTGCTAATGAGAATCACAATGTTTCTTTAATTATTTAGCAAGCTTAACTAATGAATTGTCAGTTGGTCTTGTTATTTATGCAATGATAACTATCACTATTACCTAATCCTGATCCTTGCTTTACGTTTTTGCTACGTAAAAACAGAAGGTACATTAATAGAATATATACATGGTTAATACCATACAAACAAGTAGCAAGTTGGAATTTCTATACTAATATGATAAAAATTAGTTTACTATTTTATTATGTGCAAAATATATTTCATTTTGAATGCTATATTAGCTTGCTTTGCATGGACCATTAGTGTAAAAATGCATATGCTATTTTAATAAAGTAATTCTTTGGACACAAGAAGAGTTACTGAGTACTTATGACAAGAAAGAAATGAGTGGTTCTATTAAAAATCTAAAAAAGAGCATTTGGCAAAAAAAATGATTCAACATAAAGCATAGCCAACTAATTGTCCACTTGAATTGGTAACCTTCAGATTCCCGACATCTGGCATAAGCAAGGTGCACTGCTCTATGTATTCTTTGTAAACAGTGAGAGCTAACTTGTAAATTTATCTACACTGGCTCTACAATTACTGCAATTCCCACATTGTTTAGAATGTGCAATCCCAGAGGTAAACAAATTCAAGCACAAATTCAGTACACACTGAATTAGTTTCTTTTCTGGATCAAAACAGTTAGGTTTATATCCCACCACCAACCTCAAATCTCATACACCGTGAAGAATTTCCCATACCCATAGCCAAATGCTCTCATTTACAGAACACTCCAAGTTTTGCCAGTGGCAATGAAATCACGACAAATAAGTTCCATACTTGGCAACAGAGTCTCAGAGAGCACAATATGCTATCTGTCAAGCATATAATTTTAAGGTTTAATAGTTCATGATGTGTTTATACAATTTATCATAGTGCATCTTTTCAAAGTGTTGTTAAAGGCAATACTTTATAAATGAACTATTATTGTTATTTGCTTGAGAATTGAAAAAAATACTTTTAAACCATCTTATTAATCTCTCATTCAATTATTTTAGGCTTGTATTATTAAAAATAATCAACAATGTCAAAACGTTAATAATCACAAAAATAATGTATGTGCTTCCTCTAGGAAAAATAAGAGAATTTTGTTAAAGATTTAAATTAGCAGATGTCCTTATTTACAAAATAATGAAGATTTTGGTATTTTAAGTGTTCATTCAGACTTAAGTGGTATATATAATTTAGTCTTAAGAATTTCCCAATACTTTTGTTAAAATACAATGTGTCGTAACGTTATGAAGACAGGGAAGAGGATTTCATATAGAATATTCCTGAAATTCTAATCAAGATTTTTCCCCAAGTTTTTAGTTCTTAAAATCTCAGATCTCATTCTGTAGTCTTGATATACCCATTTCTTTCCTGCCTGGCCCCTACCCATTGGGGGCCCTCCTCCATGGAATTGCTGAAATGGTTCATGGGATGGGGGTTTATGAAATGCATGAACTTAGTGTGTGTGTGTGTGTGTGTGTGTGTGTGTGTGTGTGTGTGTGTGTGTGTGTGTTTGTGTGTTGTTGCTGTTGAGGGGGCAATATCTTTGGATATTCTTTCCCACCATGACTCTTACATTCTCCCTGAGTGTGAAGTGTGAAGTGTGAAGGTACTTTGCCTCTGAGCAGATCTCCTAACCAGTCAGCAAGCTGTGGATTACCCACCTAGGTTGAGCACCACTATTGCACAGATGGGCCATTCTTACCCTGCTAGTGTGTGCCATATAGCAGTGTGTCCTGCTTTCTCAGGCCATCAGTCTATGTTGTATGAAGATATGAGAATATCTTTGGTCTGCTTCCCATAGAAGCTCATGTAATGCCTTCCAGCACTACACAGGCTACCATCTGGGAGGTGGTTTCATTTCTGGATCCAGCAGGGTCTCTAGGTGTTGTGTGATAATAGTCTCTGGAATCTTCAGCAATAGGGTCTTATCTCTTGCCTTTGACAAAAGCTTGTCTGGTGGACCTCTTGGATCTGTTCCATCAGCATTTCATTGTGGGAAATAACTAATTACTGGGACAAGGAGCCAAAGGCCAGAGCCATTTGTCTTAGAGTTAGTCTTCCAGCCACCCTCTTCAGGGCTTTTGCTATAGTAGGATGCCATCAGTTACCTCAATAACTTACTGTTCTTTCACTGGAGATATGCCTGGGCCTGAGCAAGCAATACCTATTTTGTATAAAGTACAAGAGAAATCGGCAGGCAGAAGCCATGACTTTTCCAGATCTCTGTACCAGCAAGAACTCTCCCTAGTGAATTCAGGCCTACTCAACAGTCTTAAGTCATTTAAATCGCTGGATACAAATAGTTTTTCATAATCTCTCATGGTTGTCTTCCTGGGCCTTCAAGCATATAAATTTTGGAAAGCTTTGTGGAAAAAATATGGGATTTTAAAATATTCAGATTGAAGTTGAAAGGGAGGAAGGACATTATAAAATAAAAATCATAGTAAGGAAAAGTGTGTGCTAATATTTACCCAAGAGGACTGTTTAATGAGAGATTAAAAAAAGAAGAAATAGAATAAAGAACAGTAGCAATCCTAAGTTCCAGCCACTTGTCTCATTCTCCTTACATTTGCAAAACACTATAAATAATGCATGGATTCAAGAAATGGAAAATGGGACGGAAGGAATTAGGCAATGAATTATCTCATCTCTGTGATAAAAGAATAAAATATAAACTTGTGTCATGGGGCTACTCTAATTTGCAAATATTTGATATATGTACATGTAGATGATGTAATTCCTTGGATATTTTCATTTTGCAGATAAAAGAAGTCCTATATTTTTTCATTAAAAACAAAGAATGTCAAATACATAAAAACACATCCACAGACTTATAAATTATTCTGTTATCAAATATATTGCAGTTCTAAACACCTAAAACATATACTATAATATAGAAAATAATCACACAAGACATGAATTCTAGACTCAAGTATAACTGTATTCAAAAATTTGCACAATAACTTGTTTATAGAATAAGATTAAAATGATGTATATTTTATCAAATCCGCATTTTTGTATGCCACTTGTTGTTATGGTCATCTGTTGTATGATTGTTGAGAAGGTATGAAAATACATGAGACAATCTGCAAATTATCAGTTGTAAACAACTTTGCTTTTTATTGATTTATCCATTAATTTGATAACTTAGTGAGTTACAAAACAAAAGTCATGAAATTTGAGGGGACTAGGGGCAGGGATTTCCTAACTGTGAGGCTGGTAGAACAGGAACTGGAGGTGGATACATTTAAAATACATTATATACATGAAATGGCAAAACAAATAATATTAAAATGAAAAAAAAGAAACATTACACAGGGATTTTTAGAACTTAACTCTATGAGTTTGCAAAACAGTTTAAGGTAGGTTTGGTGGGTAGGGCTTCTCTTTTTAACTATGGTTAAGTAGTCAAAGATGTCTCAAACACCTAATGGAAACATAAGTATTGATAATGTATGGATTTCAGCTACCCATTCTCAAAACTTATCCAAATATCGTTTGCTTCAATTTTTGTGCTCTAAATAAAATTCCAAATAGCAAAAGTCCAAAAGCTTCTTGTCAATTTCTATACTTTTCTAACTCCTTTAGTTATATAAAATGAAGGTTAAATGTAATGTAATGGTTCGATGTAGTTATGGTTTAGCAGGATCACAGGAATGTTTATTTTAACACAATAGTCAATGAAAATAAAATTTGCATAATATTTCATGAAAATTACACTAACAATTAGCTATTATTCAAGTTAGTAGAGTGAAAAGGGATAAATACATTCTATTAGTAAATTTTAAATTTGTATTCAAACTTAATTGGTATTCATAATGAAATAATTTAGATGTTTCAAAAACATAGCAATGGCTTTGTGATTGTTGTGGACTGCTCAACCATTTTCCATTAATATGGTCTTTAAAATATTTACATCTTGTACTTCCAAGATGAAGATGGAACCAGTCATGTGGAGTCAAGTTTATACCATTATCTCTGGAATAAATTTGTCCACTTGTATCATGGGAATAAATTTAAAGTTATGTAATCATTTTGGTCATTTTTAATCTTCGGTATTTTCAGAGTTTTATGGTATTTTAAAATAAAGCTTTGGAAAGATAAACACTTAAATACCAGTGTTTCTTTTAGAATAAAATTGCTGTTACCATATATAAAAATAGACACTCTCAACTTGATTTGAGCAATGACTTTTTTATTTTAAATGGCATAACAAATACATGCTTATGTTATACACAAACTTCATTGAAAGAACCTTTCCAAACCATCACATTAAATACAACAAACAAAAACATCTATTATCTGCTCAAAGGAAAACCAATCACTCTGCTATTCTTTTATCTATGACTTTTCTCTAGTCTTTATATGTATACATTATTTTGCATAGCTTCATTTTATTTCTAATAATGCTGTAATAAATTATATTGTCTCTTTGAAAGAAACATTGGAATTAGAGTACTGTTAATATTTCTGAATGCATTTTTAATGTGAGTGTACTGTGGTTCATAATGTGATGTCTTTGTAGTGTATGCATGTGTGTAAGCAGATGCACATGCCTGTGCACATGTGTGTAGAGGCCAGAGAACAATCGTTTCATTCCTCTGCCTGTTTCCTCCACACAGCATTATTTTGCCTTCCCTCCTCTGTCTACCCAACAACTATAGTTACACATGTTACTATGGCCAGCTGTTTATGTGGGTGCTGGGGAACCACAGTCAGTATTCTCACACCCTCTCAGGCCTTCATTTTTATGCATCAAGTTCTCTAAATTTCTGAAAAATCTTATCTGCTCCAATTGTGAACATTTCTTAAATTTAACACTTCACTGTAATATTCATTTCTGCAATTTTAAAACATTTATTATATCCCTTTCTAGAATTTAAAGCAAGTTTCCCTTGCACTAAAGAATATATAACTTTAGGTTAGAAGCTATTGCAATTCCCAGAATAACAGCTAAAAGAACATACAGTAAGAATCTTCACAGATGAGAATTTCAAGTAAAATAGTCTATATTGTTGGTAAATTCTGCAATTTAAGCATCATTATTGGATAAAATACTGTTAGATGAGGACTATCAAGACAGGTAGAAAGCTTTAGAAGTTAGAAAGCCCTTGTACTGGAATATCATTCAGCGTGGGATCCCATAATATGGTATCACAGACTTAGTGGCCTGAACAGAGAAGCTGGTTTTCCAATAGATCTAAAATCAAGTTTACAGAAGGTCTACATTTCTGATGAAGTCTCTTTTTGACAGGCAGCTGGTCACCTTCTCAAAGTGCCTTCACACGGCAAGGATTCATAGAGAGGTGGTCCTATTTTTTTTAAAAGACCAATAATCCTATTTGGTTAGACCCTTGCCTGAATACCTTATTTAAATTTACCACATCAACTCCTATCTCCATTCACTTTGCGGATTAGTGCTTCCACATCTTGTAATACTTATTGTAACAGGTTAGTGATTCTCTATGACAAATGATTTCTAGGCTATCTCTAGCCAGTCTCAAAGATTATTAAATTTAGACTTGCCAGAACTATCAGCTGTTTAAAGAACTTTGAACATTGACAACAACAAGCAAACATCATTAGTATCTAAAGATTTCTTTCATCGCCATTGGATATTCAGGCTAATCTCTCAAATCCAGCATGATGCTGATTTTTTTCTAGTGAAAAAATGTACTAAATAGAAAACAATTGCTTTGAGACACTTGCTACTAATATCAGATGGCAAGATTAATGAATCTTATAATGCAATCAGTCCAGTAGTGTTTAAACATTACGTGATATAAAGTAGGTCCACTGAGCTAGGTTCACAGAGAAAACTGATGATAGAAGAATGTATAATAAGATTCTAGGTTGCAAGCTGTAGTTACAGGAAGGAAGAAATGTTATAAGAACTTGCTGAAATATAACTTGGAGCGATACATCATTCCTAGAAGGCATCAGGTAGCACTGGCCCTAGGGGGATTGAAGTGGATACAGGATAAAAGACATATTAGATTTTTAGAGCTTTGTGTACAAGCACAGGGGAAAATGGACAAGATTATATTTTCACAAACAATAGAACTTTAAGAATGGACAGTATTAATTAGTACAGTCTGTGATTCACCTGGCCTCTATATTTGGGTTCAATGGAGAAGTTCAATTTTGAACAATGTTGAGAAATTTGGAAAGGAAATAAAACTTTTCTTTGATAATCAGGTATTGGAGAAGGTGCTGTTCATTGTTTAATGTAATTCCTTTTAATTACTGCAATGAATTCTTCTAATTTTACCCATACTTTATAATTGAAGAAGCCTCAGCCTGAAGAAACTAAATCTCTTGCCCAAAGTTGTGTAACTAGTTTCAGAGAACAAAGTCTTAAAAGGCCTGAGCCTTTTAAGCATTGGAAGAGTGTCCTATCCTACCTATTCCATGCAATGCTAACTGTGAGAAAAGCCCTCTGCTGCACGGGCTAACCTCATGTATCCTCAGTGTAATGCTGCTTCATCCGTTTTCAGTGCTTCTATGTGACTCCTATATAGATGTTTAAACAGACACCTTGCTTTATTCCTTATTTTAAATCTTATAGAGTTTGAAAGACTTTTTATAAGAGAGAAATTGAGAGAACTTCTGTAGCCAAACTGTTATCTAGTTTGAAATACATCAGCATGACATAAGTTTACAATTAGTTATATTAAAGTTTAGGATTGCTAAGAAAAAAATTTAAAAAATTGCTGTTCTGTTTAGAGCTTTATTTTAGATGTAGTTGATTGGATAAGTTTTACTTCATACAAAATAGGTGTTTGTCAAAGGCTTCACACATTTTCCAGCATTAGAATTTATATAGAAAATATTACCAATGCAAGTCAGAAGTCCTTAAGGTAGGCATATGGCACTCAGTGGAAAATAAGCCAGTTCTCACATATCAAAGTAGGAAACTCTCTCTCCAAGGCATCTGTAACATAGTTCTTATTTCTGCACAACTAGATACAACTACATAAATGTCCATCACCTTGATCCTATTGATTCTGTATCTTATGGAGTATTTTTTCCTTAAAAGTAGACTGAAATGCATTTTTAAAATGAAACCTCTAGTATCTAGCAATGATTTGACATTTAAAAATGATACGTAAGAACTGAAATAGGATAATTTAATCGACTCTCTACTGAACCTGACACTGAAGCTCAAAATCCCAGTGAAAGTCAGAGCCTCCTGCAGATACAGCTAAGGAAAACCATCCCTGACTGGAAGCCTGGCTGAAGCTTTTGGAGAATCTATTTTAGTAAGGAATAACTAGCTCAAATAAAAGAACAATGGTAGATATCTGGTTTGTCTTATGATTGTGCAAGGCTCTACCTGCCTCAGGAAACGGAAAGGTGCAGAAATTTGTTCTATGTAACAAAATCAACATCAAAGAAATTAAATTGGATAAAAATGTGGTCACTCTTCCTATGTTTTGCAAAATTGCGTGGCAAGAAATCTTTGAATTTATATATATAATTCCAAATGTATATTTGGAAGTCAACAAGCACAGGTTAAAATGGAAGATTTTCGCTCCAACCCCTCTCTCCTTTCTTCCTTTTCTTCCTTACTATTTCTCTTTTCCTCTTTCCTTATTTTTGCCATGAAAGAAAAATATAATACGTTATTTGAATGTCTGTATACATGTGCTTATGTGTGAATGGTGACCCCAAATATTTTTCTTTTTTTTTCTGGAAGGCTTTACTTTTGGAGGCTTTACCTGAGATAATTATTGAAAATTATTTCACTCCCAATAGAGAAAAGCAAGGCAAAACAGTTGGAAGAGGAGTGTTAGAAGTCAGGAAGTGTCTGAAATATGTCACAGAAAGTTTCTCTTCTGTATTTTAATGTGAATGCACATTTTTATATTTGTCTAATCAAATTTTAATCTCAGGGAGCACAGAGCTCACATTTGCAAAGATTTACTGATTAAATCCTTGTTCCAATGTGGCATGTTTCATGTGATGAATACTCAGTAAATATCACTTACCTGTCCAAAATGAAGCAATGACAGTGAAAAAAGTACGGAAACTGAATTTCTGCTCCATCCACACATGCCTGTAAGGAACCTGCACAATGGGGGCACCATACCAGAAGAGCAGTCTTCATCTCATCTTTCAAGGAGCATGTGAATTTTTTAAAATAATTTATTTATTTATTTGAGAGAGAGAGAGAGAGAGAGGGAGGGAGGGAGGGAGGATGGGCACGCCAGGGCCTCCAGCCACTGCAAATGAAATCCAGACACATACACCCTCTTGTGTATCTGGCTTTACATGGGCACTGGGGAATTGAACTCAGTTCCTTCTGCGTTGCAGGCAAGTGCCTTAACCACTAAGCCATCTCTTCAGCCCGAGCATATGAAATTTGAGAGTGCCCAGCAGCAAAAGTGAGTCCTCAGCCAGTAGATCACCAGGTGGCAAAGGTGTCTACAGGAATGGAAGTGATATGAGGATCTCATCAAACCCAACCTTGTCAGAGGACAAAACTAATTCTGAGGAATTACCTAACAGTGATTTTCAAGATACCCTTCATGAGATATGACTCTCTCTCTCTCTCTCTCTCTCTCTCTCTCTCTCTCTCTCTCTCTCTCTCTCTCTCTGTGCATGTGTGTATTTACAAAGGTTATAGTGTTGTATACCTTCATCCCAGGTCACCATTTTCCGAGGCCCTCCTCAGTAGCATCCTTGATGGTCACTGTGGGGTAATAAGGCCCTCTGACACCATTGGGAGGGGTGAAGCTGTGCCCCAGAATATTTCTACCCACCCTGTGGCTCTTAAGTTCTTTTCGCCCCCTCTTTCCCAACAGTCACTGAGTCTTGGCTGGTGTGTTATCAGTGTATTTTCAGTGTTGAGTTGTCTGTAGTCACTGTATTTCCGTTAAGATGTGCTTCAGTTTCCCACCGGGTTTGTGGCTACTTCCTTGGAGGTGGCTGTCAGGCCAGCATTGGGAGAAATTCCCTCTGGACCCCAGTGAATGTGGTAGAAGTGGTACATCTTGTGGTGAGCAGTCATCTATCCTTTCTCTCGGAGTTGATGGAAATTGGATCTCCCCAGAATTCTTTGATGTCTGTAAAATAAAACAGGTTCTCCAACCAAGGTTGAAAACAGTTTTAATTAATAGGAGTGTGCATATAATTTTGAGAGACATTTTGATGAGGATACCCACTTAACTTGTTCTAAGAGCAATAGGGTCTTATCTCTGGGGTTGTGAGTTTCCTGCCTGGGGTGCAATGACTTGGTTTCCATCAGTTATGAGTTCTCTCCCACTGACCTGGCCTCGTGTTAAATAGAAGGGCAGTTGTTTCGCCACAAAGGCTGTGCATCACTATTACACAAGCATGTACTCTAAGTCCAGGTGGTGGACTGTGCAGCATGCAGACTCTCCTGCTTATTCCTGCTGTTGGTGACCATTGTCACACAGTAGCTTTCATGGCATTTCCCAATGCCATGAGGGTTGGCCAGGAGAGGATTGGCTTTGCTCTCAGTTTTCACGGGGTCTCTTGGTGTCCTGAGATTTCAGCCTGGGGTATTTTCAGCAATAAGACCCTACCTTATAGCTGTGCTGGGTAACCTAGTGCTTGGCAATGGCCTACCTTGTTATGGGGTTCATCCTGGACAACTGCTCACTATGGGGATACCCACTTCTGGTCTGGGATTTACAAACCAAAGGCAATGATTTAAGATTAAGCTTTCTCCACCTTCCATTGGACATATTGGTCTAATACAATTTCATTTGAAGTCTTGCTGTCTGTAGCTTAAAATACCCATGGTCAACTGTGTTCTGAAAATATTAAATAGAAAATTCAAGTAATAATGTCTTACATTTAAGTGCTATGCAATTCTGAGTATCTTGAGGATACCTCACACTGCCTTTCATGTCCCATCTAGAATAAGACTCCTGTATTCACATATGACATCTTGACAGGTAGTCATCACTTCATAACTATCTGCATTATCAGAGCAGCTGTAGTGATATCAGTGTTTATTTCTGAATATCTCCTATTGACAAAAAGAAGGCCCCAAAGCACAATAATGGTGTTGCATACAATTCAAACTATAGAAAGAGAAAAAGTTGTAGAGATACAGTAGTCACATAATTTTATTATAATTCATTGTTATAATTCTTTTATTTTAATATCATTAATCGCTTACTATGATTACTGCATGATCAAACTGCATCATTGGTATGTGATCATAGAAAAAGGCAGGTCTAAGTCATGAACAGAGAGTAGACACCATCCTTGCTTCTAATCCTCCAGGAAGGAGGTATTATCATAGTCTAATGTAACAGAAAAATGCATGTGAAAAAAAGTCAGAATGCACTGGAAAACATTTGAAAATCTGTGTGTTACATAAAGAAAGAGCTCAATATGATTTAGAAATAATTTCTGCATATATTGTATCATACTATTATATATTAATTATAATATATTCTGTTTTATTTTAGCCAAACAGCTTTGTTTTGTTTTTTAGGTTTTAGTTTCTGTCTTTTGTTCTTTGTGGGTTTTGTTTTTGTTTTTGTTTACTTATAGTTTTTTTTGTAATAATACCATATCAATTTTACAATTTTTTCTACTTATGTGAAAAATTTCAGTAACAATTGGGATATGCTAATGTTCTACCTATTAATAATATAGGGTTGTGTGGCCATTTTACACTATTATTTCTTTAATTCCATGAACTCAAGATATTTTGAAATTTATTTGTGTCTTTTATGATTTATTTCATCAACATTTTTCTGTATTAATGTGAAAATCTTAAACCACCTTGAATAAATTTATTCCTAAAGAGTTCATTCTTTGATAATATTATAAATGAAAATTTTTTATGAATTTATTTTACAGATAGTCTCCTTGAGGAGCACAGGCTGGTCTTAAGTTTGGCATCCTCTTGACTCAGCCTTTCTAATGCTGAGACCAAAGATGGATCATGACATTTTGCTACAGTGGGCTTTTTAAAATATTGACCTTTTATCCTGTGTATTCCACAAATATGTTTTGTAGTTCAAACAGTTTTTAAGGAATTCTGAGGGTTTTCTCTATATGAAAGGCTATCTTTCTCAGATTTTACATCACAAGAGCCAAAACACCTCACATGAACCACTTAAGGAAAGGAAACATTTGTTAGTATTCATAGTTTCAGAGTGTTCAGGCTATTGTGGAGGTTTTAGCAGAACACATCAGTTCACATTATGATTTCCAGGAAGCACAGAAAAGAGGTTTGCCAAGAAGAGGACAGGGTAAGTTAAAGATCCAAAGTTGATGTCTCCAGTAACCTACTTTCTCCAATAGGTCCCACTTCCTATATTTCATGACCTTCTAAAAATGTCATTATATTGCAGATATATTAAGGATTCAATCGTCAAGCCATCATGGTCTAATTGACCATTGAAATGCCATGAGATACATAAAGATTTGTGGCTCACTTGTCTAGGCATTTCTTAATCTAATCACACTGACAATCAAACCATCAAAGAAGCCTTCCTTATAGTTGTCTAATTATATATATATATAAGATTCCCAGCAAGCTGGGCGTGGTGATGCATGCCTTTAATCCCAGCACTTGGGAGGCAGAGGTAGGAGGATTGCTGTGAGTTCAAGGCCAACCTGAGACTACATAGTGAATTCCAGGTCAGCCTGGACTAGAGCGAGACCTCAAAACAAAACAAAAAATATTCTTGTGTGTATATTGAATACATATATATATATATATATATATATATATATATATATATATATATATTCAACAAAAGTGAACAGGTATGGAATCTGAAAATGTTAAATGCATGCTAATACAAAAATAGAAGAGTAGCTTCCAGAGAAAATGGTACAGGAAAGAGTTGGTCAAAGGTACAAACTATCAGTTATGCAAAATGAATTGGTAATAAAAATCTTGCTTAATAATATTATATTACAGATTTCAAGTTTGCTAACAGATTTTAATTCTGCTCACCTAAATTGTAGAAAGAGTTACCATGCAAGATGATAGATATTTTAATGATCTTGGTTTTTGCAATCCTTTCATAATACTTAGCTAATCTCAAAATAGCTTTGTCCACTGCAAACTTTTACACCTTTTATTGTTCAATTATTTTTAAATAATGGTGGAAAATTACAGTTTACTCACCCAAAGACGATTTTAATATACTTATTGTCAATAATTAGATACATTATATGAGCAAATCTTGTGGTGGTACCCCCATTTTCCTCCTCACTCTCCAGTCCACAAGCCATTGGAGGCCCTCCTTGGTGTTTTTGTGGGGTTTTTTTTAAGTCCTTGTTTAACAGAAAACTGCTGAATTAGCAAGATTTCAAAGTGTGATTACAAGTAATCATAGAAAATTGTTTCAAATTAATTGGGTTACTTGTATGAGGAAGACTACTTGGAAAGAATTAATGATACATATATAATTGATTCTAAGTCTCAGTTTCTCTGTCTGTCTCTTTATGTCTCTGTCTCTGTCTCTCTCTCAAAAGCCTTAGGAATATTAGGCAAGCACTCAGTTACTTTATCCCTATCATTAAGATTTTGAATCTTTTTTCTGTGTGAAAGTGTAGAAAGAAATTTATTCATAATGCAGAGAGCAGTATAAGCTCTGCCTGGAGTCCCTGCTATTTGGGTGCCTGGGTGTTCTTGCTTTTGAAGGTTCTGGTGGTGGTTTTTCCTCTCTACTTGGATCTGTAAGCTTCAAATAAATCCCATTGTACCTATTAATTGTGCATATATATGATGCTGTTGCAGTTAGCTTCTCATTGCTGTGCAGAAAAAAACTCGACCAAAAGCAGTTTGTAGAAGGAATGGATTCATTTTGACTTACTTATTGGAGGGGAAGCTCAATGATGGCAGGGAAAATGATGGTATAAGCAGAGAGTATGGGCAGACATAAACTCCACCATAGCACTGCAAACAGCAGCAGGAAGTTATGACAAAAAATGACAAGGGAAGCTAGGAATAACCCCCATAAACTGGCCCCAACAACACACCTCCAACAAGGTTCCAATTCCAAAACTGCCATCAGCTTAGAATGGAGAGTTCAGGACACATTAAGTTTATGAAGGAAATCTGAATCAAACCGCCACAGATGGTATGAAAATAGGCTAAAACATTTAATGTTTTTCCCACTTTGGTTTTCTAGCAAATCTTAAAAAAAATAAGAATTTAACTTATTCACAAGATTTTGCCTGTTTGAAGTTATAAGGACTTTTGATATCTAACAGCCATAAATAAGTGTCACAAATATTCACCACTGTGGTGGAAAGTTTGACTCATAACGAGATTCATGTGAGATGAAAGAAAAATTTCAAGCACATCACTGGAATGTGGGGAGTTTGAAATATCCAGTAAGAGCTACCAAACTAGATCTATCTGGACTTGTGTAATAGTTAAAACTTCTAAATTTAATATCATTTGTTACGGGTTAAATGGTGTCTGTCCAAGAAGAACAAATGGGCCCAAACACCTAACAGTGTAGAAGTTCATTTCACTTGGAAATTATGCCCTCAAATGCAATCTGGTTAAAATGAGATTATTAGGATGAGCCCTCTTCCAATAGGGGTATGAAACTTACGAAACTGGAGAATTTTAGAGACAGTGAGACAAGGTACAAAGGGAGAATGATTTATGAATAAAAACAGTCTGTTACCAAAAGCCAGAGAAATACCAGAAACTTCTAGAGAGGACTGGAATAAATTCCTCCTTCTGAGAGCAACCTGTCCAACACCTAGATTTCAAACATGCGGCATCCAGGTTGTAAGACAATAAAATCTATTATTCTATTAGTTATAGCTACCCTAGAAACTAACAACAGACACAATTTCCTTATCTCTGGAATTAGAATATACTACCACCAAGAACATGCATACTCCTTAAAGTAGCTGAATGTTGATAAGATATTAACCAATTTCAAACTTAGAACTGACAAATAACACTTACCCCATAGATGAAACTGCCTGAATATCATTTGAAAGCTTTAGGTGTTCTGAGTTTTCTAGATAGTCTGTTTTTAAACCTTGGTTAAATGACTGTAGGTTTGGCTTACAATGTGATTTTGTGGTATTCAAGTTATAAATTATAGTTCTAAATTATTTAAGAATAGAATGGTATTGCATGTTAAAAATATTTCAAACTGTTGCCACTGAAAATGATTTAAAACTTATTTCAAAGCAACTTGTTTTCCTGACTTATAAAGTGCATTTATTTGTCTGACTTAATCAGTGCATGACTTACTGCATGTCTAGCCCAGGAAACTTTATGTTATAAGATATTTTGTGGAATAGAAGTTAGTCTTGCTGTATGTTGCTCAGCCTACCATTAAGTCATCTGGTGTGTGTTGAGCTAAAACAAAAATATATATAATTTGTATTATTACTAATCTTTAGTTATTATTTCTTTAGGCAACAAAAGAATAAAAATAGATACTTTTATAGTTTAACTACCAAATTATTTAATCTTTTAATGTTGCTTGCAAAATGTGTGGCCTTGACTCGAATGGAAATTTCCACTAACTTTTTTAATAAAGGAGATTTTAACCACTTTTACTCATATATACCAAACCATACACAAAATAAAATGATGAATTAGGAAGGAAATGCCTTTAAGAGAATTACTATAAGCATGAGGAAACTATTAGACGACAGTTTTCAGTAGTCTAAAACTCTGAGATTTGATTTTTAAATGATGAAACGTCTAATAAACCAAATGACTTTGCATAAACATGTACATGGAATAAATTATTCCAAATGAAAGCACGGGTGTTATTTGTTCAGCTGTTTCAGTGGTTGGAACATCAGGAACAAAAGCTATTATTGTTCTAAGTATTTTTTCACAGGAAATAGACAGTGGCAAACATACAGTGGTTCAGCACATGAGATCAGAGACATGGTTTTTATAGTAAACCAAGAACAGATGTGGGAACGATTCAGGACCTTTACAGAAATTATTAGTTATGTTTGCCTTTGAAAGCAAAGAAAGTTTACAGAGACTCACATATCTGATTATATTAAGAATCAGACAGGTTTTCAAATCCAAAAACTTTAACTCATTCAAGCGAAAAGTTTCTGCTACATAAATTCTGAGCTTTCTACTGCTCAACACTATTGCAAATAATTATGATAGTTTCCATGTTACTGTACAGCTTCCCAAAGCATGACTTCATAAAAAGATATTTAAAACAAACC
>PVHP010026372.1:0-24704 GCA_004024765.1 Zapus hudsonius
TTTTTTTTAAAGATATTTTATTTATTTATGACACAGAGAGAGAGGGAGGCAGAAAGAGGCAGAGAATGGGCACACCAAGGCCTCCAGCCACTGCAAATGAACTCCAGACACATGCGACCTCTTGTGCATCTGTCTTTATATGGGCACTGGGGAATCGAACTCCGGTCCTTCTGTGTTGCAGGCAAATGCCTTAACCACTAAGCCATCTCTTCAGCCCTGAATAAAATATTTTTAAAAAAAAAAAAAGATTTCTAGGGCTGGAGAGATGGCATATTGGTTAAGGCATTTGCTTACAAAGCAGAAGGACCCAAGTTTGATTCCCCAGTACCCACATAAAGCCAGATGCACAAAGTAGTACATGCATCTGGAGTTCATTTGCTGTGGCTGGAGGCCCTGGCATGCCCATTCTCATTCTCTCTCTCTCTCTCTCTCTCTCTCTCTCTCTCTCTCTCTCTCTCGCTGTGCCTCTTTCTCTCTGACTCCATCAAAATAAATAAAATATTAAAAAAAGAAAATTCAAGGTCTGAAAAAAAAAAAGGTTTCCAAGAGCTGGAGACATGGCTCAGTGGCTAAAGGCAGTCTACCACCAGCCCAAGTGCTAAAGGCAGTCTACCACCAGCCCAAGTTCAACTCTCCAGCACCTATAAAAAGTGAGATGCAAAGTGTCATGTGTCCGGCATTCATTTTAAGCAGCAAGAGACCCTAATACACATACACAAAATTAAGCAAAAAAATATTTTTTTAATTAAAAAAATTTTCCCAGCCAGGCATGATGGCACAGGCCTATAATCCCAGCACTCAGGAGGCTAAGGTAGGAGAATTGCCTTGAGTTCAAGGCCACCCTGAGACTACAGTGTTAACTCTAGGTCAGCCTGGGCTATAATGAGACCCTATCTCAAATGACCAAAAAGAAGAGAAAAAAATTTTTCCAAAAAACTCAGGTGTGGTGGTACATGCCGACAATCCCAGCACTGACTGAGAGACTGAAGCAGGGAGACTGCACGTTACAGGCTGTCATTGAATATATAAGAAGAATGTCTTTAAAAAAAGAAAAGGGGGGGCTGGAGAGATAACACAGTGGTTAAGGCACTTGCCTGAAAATCCTAACAACCCTAATTTGATTCCCCAGTACCCACATAAAACCAGATGCACAAAGTGGCACATGCATCTGGAGTTCATCAGCAGTGGCAGGAAGCTATGACACACATAAACACACTCAAATAAATTTTTAAATTATTTTTTAAAATAAAATGCACAGTCAGGGGCTGGAGAGATGGTCAACAGGTGGGACACTTGCCTCCAGTGCCTAAGGTCCCAGGTTCAATTCCCCCATACCCACATATGCCAGACCCACAAGGTGGTAGCCCTGGCGCGCTCGCTAGCACTCTCTCTCTCTCTCTCCTCTCTCTCTCTCTCTCTCTCTCTCTCTCTCTCTCTCTCTCTCTCTCTCTCTCTGCTTGAAAATGAATAAGTAAAATATTTTTTAAAATGCACAGTCAGTCTTCTTAAGACTATATAACGACAAATTTAAAATACATTACACAAAGAAAAAATACTGCTCATTTTGTAACCTCTCTTTTGTAACTGAATGGTACTTTGTAAGAGTTCTTTAATACTTACGGAATGCTTTGTCTATTCTCCATCCATTTGTTTTTTCTTCACGTTTAAATTTATTCTGTTAACAACAAAAAGATCTATAGTAATTTTCTGTCATTTAGTGTTTAGTTAGTAAGCATTGATAAGAAATTCTGTGAAGCCATACTATTCACTACTACATGATGCATCTTTGCCAACAGGCCAGTTCAAAGATTAGCTTCTTAAACATGACAATGAACGAGCTATAGAAAGCATCCTGATTCATGTTCTTTTTTATGGCAGAGTCTCACTCTAGTCCAGGCAGACCAGGAACTCACTCTTTAGCTGTAGAATGGCCTCAACTTCAATGATCCTCTTCCTGCCTCAGTCTCCGAAGTCCTGAAATCCCCCCACCTCTTTTTCTCTCCCCCTTCTGTTAGTCTGTTCATCTGTCTGTCTCTGTCTCTCTCTGTTTGCAAATAAATGCTTTTTCTTTAAAAAAAAAAAAAAAAAAAAGAATGGGCTTAGAAGATGGTTCAATAGATAAAGCATTTGCTGCTCAAGCCTGAGTATCTGAGTTCAAATACCTAGACCCCACATACAAACTGGAAGTCATCACTAACTTCCATAATTCCATAACAGGAAGCCATAACATAACTTCCAATGCTGATGGAGAGATGGGAGGAGAATGTCTCTGAAGCTCATGGACAACCTGGCAAATGTATAACTAGCAGCTAACAATGGCATAGCCTGACTCAAGTGAGATGATAGGCTAGGGGTGGCTACCAAAAGTTGTGCTCTGACCTCCACACATGCACTGTGACAGATAGGCCTTCACTTACATATAACATGCACACACACATGCACACATACATTCTGCAAAATAAAAGATGAAAAATCTAAAGATTTAAAAAAAGAGAGGAGCTGGGCGTGATGATGCATGCCTTTAAATCCCAGCATTCAGGAAGCAGAGGTAGGAGGATTGCCATGAGTTTAAGGCCACCCTGAGACTACATCATGAATTCCAGGTCAGCCTGGACTAGATTGAGACCCTATCTCGGGAAAAAAAAAAAAAAAAAAAACAGAGAAAGAAAGGGGAAAGGAGGGGAAGGGAGGAATCGTAAGGGCTGGTGGTTAAGACCCGTGTGTGAAAGTCTGACAACTGGAGTTTGATTCCCCAGTATCCAAGTAAAGTTAGAGGCACAAAGCTGCACATGCATTTGGAGTTCCTTTGCAGTGGCTGGAGGCCCTGGTGTGCCCAATACACACTCTCTCTCTCTCTCTCTCTCTCTCTCTCTCTCTCTCTCTCTCTCTCTCTCTCTCTCTCTGTGTGTGTGTGTGTGTGTGTGTGTGTGCATTTTTTATCTCTCTGCTTTTAAATAAATAAATATATTTTGTAAAACTTTAGTTTTTTAAAAAAGAAGGCATCTGGAGAGATAGCTCAGCAGTTAAGGGCACTTCTTGCAAAGGGTTCAGCTCCCCAGTGAACACTTAAAATCAGATGCACAAACTGGTACATGTCTGGAGACTTTGCAATGGCATGAAGCCCTGGGGTGCCCATATTCACTCTTATGTCTATCTGTCTGTCTCCATTTTTTCTTTCTCTCTCAAATAAATAAAAAAATGAGGACCAAAACTTAGCAACCTTTCTCAACCGGGATTCTAGCAAGAGAATTAAGCTTAAAGGCAATAAAGCATCTTCCCTGCATGTAATGAATCACCTCCTCATCTATGCATCTAGAATGACACTAGCATGGCCATCTGTAAAAATCTAGAAAATAGTATCTCAATTTTTTTCTGTGGCTCTTATGAGAAATGGCATTCAGCCAGGATGCCTAAGGTAAAGAATCATTCTAGAGCTGGGGTGGTGGGACACTCCTTTGATTCCAACATTCAGGAGGCAAAGATCGCCATGAGTTCAAGGCCACCCTGAGACTACAGAGTGAATTCCAGGTCAGCCTGGGGTAGAGCAAGACCCTACCTCAAAAAAACAAAATAAATAAATAGATAAAATCATACTAGATGTTCTTTAATAAATCTTTACACAGTCTTTTTGTTTTGTTTTTAAATATTTTATTGATTCATTTTCAAGCAGAGATATATATAGAGAGAAGAGACAGAGAGAGAGAGAAAGAAAGAGAATGCACCAGGGCCACCACCTTGTGGGTCTGGCTTATGTGGATCATGGGGAATTGAACCGGGGCCTTAGGCACTGGAGGCAAGTGCCTTAACTGCTGAGCCATTTCTCCAGCCCTAAACAAAGTCTTGATAGAAATGAAGAGAATTCACAGTAAATTAACTGCCATCAAGAACATGCAACACTCCTTAAGGTCAAGAAAACAAATCCAGGACTTGGGAAGAGGCCTCAATGGATGAAGTGCTTGCTGTACAAGTGTAAGGGAAGACTGGAGTTCAGACCCCTAAACAAACCTGAGCCAAACATAAGCATGTCCCTAAGCCAGCACTCCGACAAGATAGGAGGCAGGCAGTATTCCCTGAATCTCCTGGGCCGACTAGCCTGGCACATGCGCTGCCAAGCAACACCACAGCTTGTCCTTCGACTTCCACGTGTGCACTGTGCTATGCACACACACATGTACTTGAATTTGGAATACATATATTCATATTCACTCCAAATTTTATGTAAGAAAACTTTCAGACTAGATAAGGTTAAAGGAGGAAAAGCAGTGGGGCTAGGACACAGGTCAGGGTGGAATACTGGTCTGCCATGAGGTAAGCGCCAGGTGGAAGAGGGAAAACAAGCAAGAAGGAAAAGGAATCCTGCTGCTTGTACTATGGGCATGCACCACCATACTCAGCTTATTACAAAGGTTTTTAAGTTAAAAAACACTTAGTAGGGCTGGAGAGATGGCTCAGCGGTTAAGGCACTTGCCTCCAGTGCCTAAGGCCCCGGGTTTAATTCCCCAGGACCCACATAAGCCAGACCCACAAGGTGGTGGCCCTGGTGCGCTCTCTCTCTCTCTCTCTCTCTCTCTCTCTCTCTCTCTCTCTCTCTCTCTCTCTGCTTGAAAAAGAATAAATAAAATATTAAAAAAAAAAAACACAGTAAAATGAGTAAGGAGACCAAGACAAGAGGATCTGAGTTAGAAGCCAACCTAGGTTACAAAGCAAGCCCTTGTCTCAAAACAAAAAAATAAAAGGGTGAATGGAGGCAGGGGAAGAAAGAAAACAAGTCATTAATTAGAAAAGGTTATCGTTACACATCCTCCAAATATTAAAATAGAATAGTATGAAATTTTTATGGCTGTGAATTCAAGAGCTTAGCATGAAAACTGACACAAAGTTGTAAAAATTCAAGGAAATATAATCAAGCAGCTCCAGATACCAAAAATACAGTCTAGGGCTGGAAAGAAGGCTTGGCAGTTAAGGTACTGGCGTGCAAAGCCTAATGACCTGAGTTCAAGTCCCCCAATACCCACATAGAGCCAGATGCACAAAGCGGTGCTTGCATATGGAGTTCCTTTGCAGTGGCTAGAGACCCTGGCACACCCATTCTCTCTCCATGTTTGTTTCTCTCTGCCTGTAAATAAATACAGTCTAACCAAAGAGAGTTGAGCCCAAGAACACCAAGTCAGTTCAGCACCTAGAAATCAATGGGATGTAGGTCACTCACAAGTCTTAAAAAACAGTGCATCTATCCCAGCACTTGGGAGGCAGAGGTGACTACACAGTGAATTCCAGGTCAGGCTGGGCTACAGTGAAACCCTAGCTCAAAAAAAAAAAAAAAAAAAAAAACAAAAAGTAAAGAAAAACAGTACAACTTTAATTTTCTATGCTCTTCCCAAAAACCAGCTAAAATTACACTTTGTATGGGAAGAATCCAAATATTTTTGAGAGAAATAATCTAGTGACAAACACAATCAGATAACCAGAAATCTCACTCACTCTTAATTTCAAGCCGTCACAGAACCTTAATGAAGCAGGCTGCGCCTCCTGTAGAAATACAAGGAAGGCTAGGCCATTATACTATACAATACATAATGTCCCCAAGCAATTACTCCATACCTAGTCTAGTTCCAGGATGCAAACAAGAACACACACACACACACACACACACACACACACAGAACAACTTGATCTTTCCTGATGGATATTTTATGAAAGGAAACACACAAGGCTGGGCAAATGTCTAGTTACTGACTAGAAGGGCAGCATAGTGTGACAGCACTCTATAAGGACCTCAACCCAGAAAAGTACAAAGTTTCTCATCAGAGAAGGGAGTGTGGGGAGAGAGCTCATCACTGAGGCACATCACATCCACAATTAGCATCACTTCTGGTGTTCACAATATCAGCGGGACTAAAATAACAATAGTTCATTCATATACAACTCAGCATTCTTAGGCCTTTCCACAAAAAGCCACAAATATATCTTATATCCAAAAGCTACCTTAACCTATGTATCCTGGTATATGTATCTTTTTTACAACTCTTAATTTCAGAGCCTTTATCAGTAGCCCCCAAATACATTTTTTTTCCAAATACATTTTTAAAATGAAACTAAAGTGGTGGTTCATGACTCCAATTAAGAGGATCACTATGAATTCAAGGCCAGCCTGAGACGAAAGAGTGAATTCCAGGTCAGCCTGGGCTTAGTGTAAGACCGTACCTAGAGAGAAAATGAAAGAGAAAGTAAAGGAGGTATGCCCATATTAGAAATGAGCAATCTTACAATAGGCAGTGCAACAAACATAATAGTGAAAAAATAGACCATATATTAAGTCAAAGAAAAAACTGATTGATAAATAGATAGACAGATAAATAGATATAGATATAGGTTTTGGGATCATTTCCAACCAGTAAATGTGATGGGTTTACTTTACCTTAATTTCTATCCTTGCTCTGTGAGGAAAAAGTTGTCCAATCATAGAAAAGTCGGTTCCTACCATACTGATGGCTAAAAAAAACATATCTGTTTCTGTAAAAATAAAAATTTAGAATCAATGAAAATCAATTTACTCAGAGAAAACAAACTTTACCTAAATGTTTCAGTTAAAAATAAACTTCAAAGTACTTAATTTTTTTGAAAGGAAACTAATATAGCATCTAAAACACCCTAATACTTAAATTGTGTAGTATGGCTGAGTGTGGTGGCACATGTGTAATCCCAGTGCTTGGGAGGCTGAGGCAGGAGGATTGTTGTGAGAAAAGTTGTATAAGAAAATTTCATGCTCATACAGAAGCAGCCAGATTTATTTATTTATTTACAAGCAGAGAGAAAGCGAGGGAGAGAGAGAAAACGGGTACACCACGGCCTTTAGCCACTGCAAACAAACTCCAGTTGCATGCACCACTGTGTGCATCTGGCTTTATATGAGTATTAGGGAATCGAACCTGGGTCGTTCAGACTTTGCAGGTAAGCCATCTCTCCAACATCAGAATTTTTTTTTTTGGAGACAGGGTCTCATGTATCATCCAGGCTGGCCTCCTACTTATTGCATAGCCAAGGATGGACTTCAACGCCTATCTCAATTTTCCCAGGTGCTAGAATTACAGATATGTGTCACCACCAACAGCTTCAGTGGTCAAACCAGTACTTTGTGCATGCTAAGCATGCACTCTACCAACTGAGCTACATCCCAGCCCCAAATTTCTTTTTAAATTATCCAGTCTCATTTATCATAGTCAATATGAGGATGTCTGCAACTAAGATATCCAATATACAAAGCTAAGCAGTATATAAAGTAGCTTTAGTTAGGCATGGTGGTGCATGCCAGTAATCCTAGTACTCATGAGGCTGAGGCATGAGAACTATGAGTTTGAGGCTAACCTATGCTACATAGTAAGAGCCAGGAAGGATGGCTCAGAGGTTAAGACACTTGTCAACAAAGCCTAACGACCCAGGTTAGAGTCCCCAGTACCCACATAAAGTCAGATGCACAACACAACACATGCATCTGGAGTTCATTTGCAGTGGCTAGAGGCTCTGGCATGCCCATTACCTCCCTCCATCCATCCCGCCATCCATCTCTCTCTCTCTCTCTCTCTCTCTCTCTCTCTCTCTCTCTCTCTGTGTATATCCTTATCTATAGATATACCTGTATATCTTTATCTATAGATTTATCTGTGAGTTCTGCAAATAAATAAAAATATTTTAAAAGAGTCAGGGAGGGAAGAAAGGAGAGAGGAAGGGACAGAAGAGAAATGATATGAAGGGCTGGAGAGATGACTGAGCAGTTTAGGCACTTGTCAGATGCACAAGGTGGCACATGAGTCTGGAGTTCATTTGCAGATGCTAGAAGCCCTGGCACACCATTCTCTAACTGCCTCTTTCTCTCACTCTCTCTAATAAATAAATTTTTTAAAAAAGAAAGAAAATGAAATGAAGAGCCATTTCACCAAAAAATAAACAAGCAATCACATGAGGTGATGCAACACCAAAAGAAAGCAAGCTCATGGAAAGTTACATGGAAAGCCACCTTCAGGGGCAAAGGCAACGTTGGACAATGAAGGCAGCAATGTCCTAGGGACATCAGATTCAAGCATCACAGTATGCTTGGCAGGACTCTAAATCCAGACAGGTGGGACATGAGCCACACCTTTGGGCACCACATCTGACAGATTCAAATCACCTGAGTGTTCTGGTCAATAATCCAACCTTGATCTAGTCTATCCTAGCCACCCCTGCACTGCTCCCTGAAGAGACAACCATGACAAGAAAAGGAAGTAGGTAGCCAGGAGAAGGCCAAGAAATACATATTCCCATTAAAGGCGTGGTGGTGCACGCCTTTAATCCCAGCACTCGGAGGCAGACGTAGGAGGATCACCATGAGTTCAAGGCCAACTTGAAACTACATAGTGAATTCTAGGTCACCCTGGGCTAGAGAGAGACCCTACCTCAAAAACCAAAAAAAAAAAAGAAATACATATTCACATTCCAAAGTGAGCTGTAGAAACAGAGATGAACCCACCCATCCAGGTATTGAAGGCTAAGAGGCCCATGAAAAAAAAAAAGGGGGGGGGGTTAAGGGCGTGGCAGTGCAATGCCTTTAGTCCCAGCAGAGATAGGAGGATCATTATGAATTCAAGGCCACTCTGAGACTATATAATGAATTCCAGGTCAGCCTGAGCTAGAGGGAGTGCTTGGATGAAAGGTGTATGCTGAGATTAAAGGCATGTGCCACCATGCCCTACTTTTTTTTTTCCCCCCTAGACATACATAATCTCTATGCAGGGAACTGAGGCTCAGCGATTAAGACACTTGCCTGTAGAGCAGAAGGACATGAGTTCAATTCTCCAATACCCATGTAAAGCCAGAAGCACAAGGTGGCTCATGCATCTGGAGTTTGGTTGCAGTGCCTGGAGGCCCTGGTGTTCCCATTCTCTCTCTTTATGTCTTTATGTCTTCCTCCCTCCCTCCCTCTCTCCCATCTTCTCTCTCTCTCTCTCTTTCTCTCTCTCTTTCTCTCTCTCTCTCTCAAATAAATAAATATTTTTTTAATAATTTTTTTAAAATGTCTATGGGGGGCTAGAGAGATGGCTCAGCGGTTAAGGCACTTGCCTCCAGTGCCTAAGGCCCCCAGTTCAATTCCCCAGGACCCACATAAGCCAGACACACAAGGTAGTGGCCCTGGTGTTCTCTCTCTCTCCCTCCCTCTCTCTCTCTCTCCCCTCTGCTTGAAAATGAATAAATAAAAAATATTTTTTAAAAATGTCTATGGGCTGGCCTCAAACTTATGATTCTCCTGCCTCAGCCTCCTGAGTGCTAATATTCCAGCCATGTGTCACCATTTCTGGTTAGTAACATAATTCTTACTTATAGAAGTTTTATTATAGCATGCCAACTAAAGTAGAACACTACGGCCATTACAAATACCGTTATTCATTTAAACAGTGCTTCTTTAGAGAAAGATTTGACAGGATGATTTTAGCCCAAACCGACAGAAAAGCTTAACCTTAAAAAGGTTTTTAAGATAAAGACAAAAACCAAAAGTATAGTGGGGGGAGGGGGAGTAAGAGGTGCTACTAAGATTAGGTGAAGAGAAAACAAGATCCTTGACTTCGGGAGAATCTAATTTAATTCAGAAATATATAATAGTTTACATAATTTCAAATAACCTACATAATGTTAATGAAAATTAGTTACCTTTATTTGACCACGGTTTAGAGTAATAGTTTTTCCTAAAGCTGGAGTATGTAGTTGTTGAACCACGCTCAAATATAGGGTCATTTTCCTCAACCACACAGGGGCCTTTTGTCCTCAAAACTTCTACAGTTAAACTGAAAGAAACACATTGCAAATATATTCACATTAAAATAAGTATGGTAACCAAGAGTAAATTCACAAAAAGTGCCTTTGACCACTAAGACCCCCAATAAGAAATTTAAATAGTTTATTCAAAGAGTTGATTTAAACAACTGTATTTTAAATTTTACCACATAAGTTATATCAAAAGTATAAAATAGGGGTGGAGAGATGGCTCAGCGGTTAAGGCACTTGTCTCCAGTGCCTAAGGCCCCAGGTTCAATTCCTCAGTACCCACATAAGCCAGACCCACAAGGTGGTAGCCCTGGTACGCACGCTCGCGCTCTCTCTCTCTCTCTCTCTCTCTCTCTCTCTCTGCTTGAAAATGAATATTTAAATAAAAATAAATAAATAAAGTATAAAATAGCTGGGCGTGGTGGCTCACCCCTTTAATCCCAGGACTCAGGAGACAGAGGTAGGAGGATCATCATGAGTTTGAGGCCACCTGAGACTACATAGTGAATTCCAGCTCACCATGGGCTAGAGACAGACCCTACCTCAAAAAACAAAGAGTATAAAATATATTTGAAATAATAAAATGCATTTGGAAAACTAAGAAATTTGATATACATGCGTTCTGCAAATATCAAATTATCACTTAAAATGTCATTCTCAAGAGGTAGAAATAAATGTCAACATTTTTTTCAAAATCATTAATAATATGAAATTTATGAAAGATCTTTGGACCAGCTACAAAATATTTGCATAGGTACTGGGGATTTGAAGCCTGGCCACCAAGCTTTGCAAGCTAGTGACTTTAACTGTTGAGCCATCTCTCCAACCCATTTTGTTCTTGTTGTTGTTTTGATTTTTTTAAATATATATATATATTTTTTTTAAATATTTTATTTATTCATTTTCAAGCAGAGAGATACAGAGAGAAAGAGAGAGAGAGAGAGAGAGAGAGAGAGAGAGAGAGAGAGAGTGAGTGAGCGAGCACCAGGGCACCACCTTGTGGGTCTGGCATATGTGGGTCCTGAGGAATTGAACTGGGGGCCTTAGGCACTGGAGACAAGTGCCTTAACCGCTGAACCATCTCTCCAGCCTTTTAAATATATTTTATTTATTTATTATGAGAGAGAGAGAGAGAGAGAGAGAGAGAGAGAATGGGCACAGTACAAACTCCAGACATACACCCTCTTGTGCATCTGGCTTTATATGGGCACTGGGGAATCGAACTCGGGTCCTTCTGCATTGCAGACAAATGCCTTAACTGCAAAGCCATCTCTTCAGCCCTGTTGTTTTGATTTTTAAGGCAGGGACTCATATAAGCTAAGGTTATCCTATAACTTGCTATATAGTGAACATGACCTTGAACGCCTGATCCTCCTCTGTCTACTTCTCTAATGCTGGAATTGCAGGCCATGAATCACCATGACTGGTATTGTTTTGCTAGCTCAGTATGCCTTCTAGACTAATACGCTTTCACCTACTGTTGACCTGTAAAGTCATCATGACAAAGTAATGGAAAGCAGCACACTACAAAACTTACAATATTTCATTATAACTGAATTTAAATCTATGCAAGGCTTTACTATCAAAACTTTCTATTCCTCTTTATTTATTGAATCATCAAGTCCTTTTTTGGGGGGCCAGACTTGTGTACAGCAAGAGACCCTATCTAGCTCAAAGAAGATGGCACAGGAAAACTGTGACCTGCAGACATGTGCCCATATCCATACATATACACACACATATTATTTCTTAATATTTATTTGAGAGAGAGAATGAATGAATGAATGAATGAATATGGGCACATCAGGGCCCCTAGCCACTACAAACAAACTCCAGACACATGTACTACCTTGTGCGTCTGGCTTTATGTGGGTAATGGGAATCGAACTTGGGTCCTTCTGCTTTGAAGGCAAATGCCTTAACCATTAAGCCATCTCTCTAGACCCAATGAATTATTAAAATTATTTTATTTATTCATTTTCAAGCAGAGAGAGAGAAAAAGAGAGAGAGAGAGAGAGAGAGAGAGAGAGAGAGAGAGAGAGAGAGAGCGCGAGCGCGAGCACGCACCAGGGCCACCACCTTGTGGGTTAGGCTTATGTGGGTCCTGAGGAATTGAACCCGGGGCCTTAGGCACTGGAGGCAAGTGCCTTAACCGCTGAGCCATCTCTCCAGCCCTCCAATGAATAATTTTTAAAAGGCAAATTCTGGGGCTAGAGAGAAAACTCATCAGTTAAGACACTTGCCTGAAAGCCTAAAGATCCGGGTTCAATTTTCTAGTACCTACATAAAGCCAGATGCATGAAATGGTGCACTTGCAGTGGCCAGAGGACCTGGGATACCCATATTCATTCATTTATTCTCTCTCTCTCTCCTTGCAAATAAAATAATATAAAAAAGGCAAATTCTGCAATGTCAAATGTGAGAAACTTAATGTACTTGAGAAATATCAATTAAACCTCAGAATAACAAAAATCATAAAACATGTTAAAACTATGTTTCATTGTACATATATTAACAACACCACACATCAAAATATAAAATTAATTAATGTAAAAATCTGAATACTAACTTCAAGACTCAGCCAATGTGGGGCTGGGAGGATGTCTCAGCAGTTAAGAGAGCTTGCTAGCAAAGCCTTCCAACATGGGATTCACAACTCCCGAGCCACCCACAAAAGCTGGACACAAAAAGTAGCAAAAGTGTCTGGCATTCATTTGTAGTGTCAAGAAGGCCTGTTGTACCCATGCCTACACACACAAATTATTTTAAAGAGGGCCGGACTGGGGATATAGCTCAGTGGCTAAAACTGCTTGCTTACAAAGTCAGGTTAAATTCCCCAGCATCCCAGACACAAAGTGGCATATGCATCTGGCATTCATTTGCAGTGACAGCAGACCCTAGCACATCCAGCCATACATACATACATACATACATACTCACACACGCAAATAAATAAATTTAAAGAAACAATGAGTCAATCCTAGAAATCTGTCCTCAGTGGAAAACAACATACAATTGGATCAACAATTTAACTCAATTACTAGCAAAGTTAGCTTTAAATAATGTAGGCTGGGGAAATGGCTCAGCAGTTAGAGGCACTTGCCTGTAAAATGCAAATGAATAAATAATAAAATACGCCGGGCGTGGTGGCGCACACCTTTAATCCCATCGCTCAGGAGGCAGAGGTAGGAGGATCACCATGAGTTCGAGGCCACCCTGAGACTACAGAGTGAATTCCAGGTAAGCCTGGGCTAGAGCAAGACCCTACACCTCGAAAAAACAAAAAATAAATAATAAAATAAGTAAATAAAAAAACATAGTGGACATTAGTGAAAATGACAAATTCAGAAACCAGAACTCTCCTAAAACAAAAAAGCGTATCTGTCTCCTCATAAAACCATAATCACCGCCCTTTCTCCTTTTTCCATCCCTCCCTACTTCTCTAACTCACCTCTCTTCATCCAAAATAATAGAACCATCTTCAGCCACTTTCACTCTAGGAACCAGCAATGGGCCATCATCCTCCTCCTCGTCCACTTCTTCAGTAGCATCAGCATCAGGGGTACCCTTGTTTTCTTGCCTACTGAATGTAAAGACGAGTTAATTCATACAACTATAAAAAATGTTTCCAAGAGCTGTCATTGTAACACGTGTATAAAGCATGTACTTAGCATGGGCAAGACCCTGCACTCAAAACCGAACAACAAAAGTGTTTCCTGAATATTATGAACTTTAAATTATTACAGGGCTGGAGATATGGATCAGTGGTTAAGGCACTTGCCTCCAGTGCCTAAGGCCCCTGGTTCAATTCCCCAGGACCCACATAAGCCAGACCCAGCCCTGGTGAGCGCTCTCTCTCTCTCTCTCTCTCTCTCTCTCTCTCTCTCTCTCTCTCGCGCGCGCTCTCTCTCTCTCTCTCTCTCTCTCTCTCTCTCTCTCTCTCTCTCTCTCTCTCTCATAAATAAATAAAATATTTTTTAAAGAGTTCAAAGGTAGGGGCTGAGGCACTCACTGTACTTGCCAGATGACCAGAGTTCATATAAAGCCAGACACACTGAAAAACACATCTATAAACCCAACAAGCAATGGGAGGAGAAAGGAGAATCCCAAAGCACATGCCAGCCAGGTAGTCTGGCATATACATGGGAAAACATAAAGAGAGACCCTGTCTCAACCAGAACTGAAGAAAAAGACTAACATTATGCCATTATGGCACCTGTAAGCCCATACACATGAACACACAAACACCAAAACAAAAAGGTTAAAACTAGTCAGGACTAAGCTGGGCATGGTGGTGCATGCCTTGAGTTCAAGGCCACCCTGAGACTACAGAGTGAATTCCAGGTCAGCCTGGACTAGAGCGAGACCCTACCTCGGAAAACCAAAAAAAAAATGATGACACTGAAACAAAATAGAAACTGAGAGGGAAAGAAATATGTGGAGGGACTCATAATGGTTTATGGCCTATAATTATGGAAGCTATCAATAAAGTTTTTAAAAATCAATAGAAAAAAAAGCAGGACATGGTGGCACATGCCTTTTTAAATCCCAGCACTTGGGAGGCAGAGGTAGGAAGATCGCTGAGAGTTCAAGACCAACCTAAGAGTAAATAGTGAATTCCAGGTCAGCCTGGGCTAGACTTGAGACCCTATCTCGAGAAACAAAAAAAAATAATAATAAATACATTAAATAGACAAGGATAGCAGTACACATTTAAATCACAACATTTAAAGCCGGGCGTGGTGGCGCACGCCTTTAATCCCAGCACTGGGGAGGCAGAGTGAGTTCAAGGCCACCCTGAGACTACAGAGTGAATTCCAGGTCAGCCTGGACTACAGCGAGACCCTACCTCGAAAAATAAAAAATAAAAATAAAAAAAGAAGTTTAAATCACAACATTTAGGAAGCTAAGGCAGGAAGACTGAAAAGTCAAAACCAACTAGATAGTGAGAGCCTATCTAAAACAAAAGAAACATACACATGCTACATGTTTGTGTGGATATTTATAAACTGCGTCAACACATTAAATAAAACCTTGGCAACATTTGTTGCCTCCAGGGAGAGAAACTAATTTTTAACCACAGAAAAACAGGTCCAGTATAGTTCCTTTTGTATTTTGAAATTTGTGCCACACAGAGGTACCAGATATATTTTTTAAGTATTTTTATTTATTTCAGACAGAAAGAGTTTAGAGCTAGACAGAAAGAGCTCTATGGATGTGCTAGGCGCTCCTGCCAGTATAAAAGAACTCCATACACATATGTTACATTGTACATCTGGCTTTACATGGGTAGTGAGGTATTGAAACCAGGCCATCAGGTTTTGCAAGCAAGTGCCTTAACCACTGAGCAATCTCTCCTTTACAGAACTACTATTTTTCTAAAATAAAACAAAAACCTTTTAATTCTAAAAGGTTTAATTTAAAAAAAATAAAAAATAAAAGGTTTAATTTATAATCTAAAAACTGGTCAGGTACATAGATATTACACAAAAAATGTGGGCCATTCATCCTGATTTTAAAAAGCAGTAACTTTTGGAGAAGATTTGAAACAGGGTATATTCACTGTGCAGTCCAGGATAGCCTTGAACTTGGAATCCTCTTGCTTCATCCTCTAGAGTACTGGGATTACAAAAAACACCCCAATGTCTAGCTATAACTTTTATTCTCAAGACAGTCTATTTCTGGGCTGGAGAGATGGTTCAGTGGTTAAAAGTGCTTGCTTTCAAAGCCTGACGTCCCAGATTCAATTCCCCAGTTCCAGTGTAAAGCCAGGCACAAAAAATGGTGAATATGTCTAGAGTTCGTTTGCAGACACAGGAAACTATGGAATGCCCATACCCATCCATTCATAGTCTCTGTCTCTCAAACTAAATATTAAAAAAGAGTCTATTTTAAGGTCCAGTCAAGTGTAATCTCACTATAGCAAGAAGCGCCTACTTTCCAAGGCTCAGGGTCATTGCAGAAGAGGGGGCAGAAAGGATGTAAGAGCTAAAGGAAGGAAAGAACTAATTACAATACTGTCTTCCAGACACAAAATGGCCTTGATAACGAAAAAAAAAAAAGGAAAAAAAAAACAAAAACAAAAGAAAATGGCCTTGATATTCATGACCTCACAGTGCCTTAATAACAGGAGGAAAAGATGACATTAACACAGAGACTGAGAGGGGGAGGGGATATGATGAAGGGTGGACTTGAGAGGGCAAAGTGGGGATAGGAAGAGTTTATTGTGTATAATTATGGAAGCTGTCAATAAAAAGTTAAAAAATTTTTTTTAAAAAGCACCTACTAATTCCATTTTTCAAAAGTATACTAAAGAGAGCCGGGCGTGGTGGTGCATGCCTTTAATCCCAGCACTCGGGAGGCAGAGGTAGGAGGATCACCATGAGTTCCAGGCCACCCTGAGACTACATAGTGAATTCCAGGTCAGCCTGGGCTAGAGTGAGACCCTACCTCGAAAAACCAAAAAGAAAAAAAAAAAGTATACTAAAGAACCTGAGGTATGCCCATGATAAAACATTTGTATAGCATGTGTATGGCCCTGGCTTTGATCCCCAATACCAAAAAAATGTGCCCATAATTAGAATGTATTAGAAGAAAAAGATGAGATACTTACTCTTTTGTCTGGGTTGGAGTTAATGATTTTTCAGTTTTCTTTTCTTGTTCCAGTGAAGAACTAGTAAATACAAATAAAAGAATGTTTTTTTCTAAATATTTTCTTTATTCATTTTCAAGCAGAGAGAGAGAGAGAGAGAGAGAGAGAGAGAGAGAGAGAGACCCACCTTGTGGGTCTGGCTTATGTGGGTACTGGGGAATTGAACTAGGAGCCTTAGGCACTAGAGGCAAGTGCCTTAACAGCTGAGCCATCTCTCCAGCCCAAAAGAATGTTTTTTAATAAATTAATTTCTAAACTGGGTGTGTTGGCCTTTAATCCCAGCACTGGGGAGGCAGAGGTAGGAGGATCACTGTGAATTCTAGACCACCCTGAGACTACGTAATGAATTCCAGGTCAGTCTGGGCTACAGAAAAACTCTACCTCAAAAAAAAAGAAATTAATTTTTTTTTTAATTTCTTAGGTTTATTTTTATTTTTTAATATTTTATTTATTTTTCAAGCAGAGACAGAGAGAAAGAGAGAGAGAGAGAGAGAGAGAGAGAGAGAGAGAGAGAGAGAGAGAGAGAGAGAACACCAGGGCCACCTGTGGGTCTGGCATGTGGGTCCTGGGGAATCGAACCTGGGGCCTTAAGGCACTGGAGGCAAGTGCCTTAACCCCTGAGCCATGTCTCCAGCCCAAGAAATAAATTTCTATCTTATCGTTTCTACCTGCATGTAGAATTAATAAATTAAGTAAGCTTTCATGTTTTTGATATAAACAGCACTTCATTAATAATGGTGCCCCAAGCAATTTTTCAGTTGTTCCTAGGAAATTAGATCAGTGAGTAGTTAGCATGTACAAGGTTTTGAATTGACCTCCCAACGCAAAATAAATAAATTTCAGAATTGTTGGGCTCTAAATCAGAAATATTCGCCGGGCGTGGTGGCGCACACCTTTAATCCCAGCACTCAGGAGGCAGAGGTAGGAGGACTGCCATGAGTTCAAAGCCACCCTGAGACTACATAGTGAATTCCAGGTCAGCCTGGACTAAAATGAGACCCTACCTCGAAAAACAAAAACAAAATGTTATCTTAAAAGGAAAACATAGCCAGACATGGTGGCACACACTTTTAAACCCAGCACTCAGGAGGCAGAGGTAGGAGGATCACCATGAATGAGATCAAGACCACCCTGAGACTAAAGAGTGAATTCCAGGTCACCCTGGGCTAGAGCAAAACTACCTCAATAAACCCAAAAAAAAAAAAAAAAAAAAGGAAAACATATTGTCAATATGCTTTTGAAAAACATTAAACTGGAATCTAAAAATAAAATCTGTGGGGATCTTACACACCTACCTCAATCAATAATGAATGATACCATAAAAATCCTTATTTTCATGCAATAAGCTCTCGAGGAAGCTTTGGGCATTATCAGGTAAGAGAGGCTCTGAATAAGATAGGAAGAAGCCTAACCCCAAGACAAATTGCTCTGGCTTGTAACTCCCTGTCCCAGTCATTGGTTACTTCCCACACTGAGCTGTTGAAGAGATCCACCAGGTCCCCAAAATAAGACAGGCGTATGTCAAGGCTCTTGAACACCCACCTCAGCTTGCTAATTGGCTGAGAGATCAGCTCAGTGGCAAGTAACCCTTAACTGGAAATGGGATCCATGGTAAACTCATATGAGGACCAAGACCCTAGGCTCCAAGAGGAAACCCCCACTAACCAGAGATATACAGAGAGGCTATACCCATTAGAATCTCGCCAGATTAATGTTTGTCTTATTTGACCTATACTGATCTCACTCTCAGTTGGAGATTCTGTTTGTATGTTTCAGAAAGCAGCAAGAACCACGGACAAACCAATCCCACCAACAGGACCTGAGATGTTGCCTGACATCCAAGCAGGAGATGTACCACCTCTAACTTATGATACAGAGCCCAAAAGAAACCTCTGAGGAAGTGGCGAGATGAGCAAGAGACCTACCTCCACAGCAAGTCAGTTAACCTGGGAAAGGATAATGGAGACAGACACTGAGGATACTGAACACAATCCAAAGAAGAAATCCAGAGACTCTTAGACCTCAACAGTAAAACAGACTAAAACTCACCCACCATGATTCAGGGATCTGAGCAGAAGAGAGGGTGGAAAGATTGTAAGAGCCATGGTGGGGGAGAACACCCAAAGCCATTGCTCCCCCCCCTCCAGCAACAACACACAAAGGAAAAAAAAAAAAACTGGCTACCTCTCAAACAATCCATAACCCCCTATCCCATGGACTGGTCCAGCAAGCCCACTGAGGAGGGCCCCTAGTGGGTTGGGAACAGGGAGAAGGAAATGGGGGTTCCATCATAAGATTTGCTCATGCAATGTATCTAATTATTGACAATAAATATGGGAAAAAATAATAAAATTTATATCATTACATAACCAAAGCAGCAAAAGCAGAACTAAATCCTACTTACGTCATCGGATTGCTGTCTGGCAGATAATAGATAAAATCTCTCATGGTCATTTTTGAACGATCTGGAGGCCTGTGACTTTCATTTATAGCGTATTTGTTTTTCCACTGTTTCTATATACAAAGAGATTTTATGAACAAAGGAAATTTTCAGATGTACTATATCAAATATAGAGTTCATTATTACATTTATAAGTGAATATTAAAATGCACAGTAAGTACCAAGGAGATGGCTTAGGAAAAGTGCACACAAGCATGAGGACAGAGTTCAGAGCTCCAGCACCCACACAAAAGCTAGGCACGATGGTGTACACCTGTAACTTAGCATTGGAGAGGTATAGACACAAAAGGATCCCTGGGGCTTGTTGGCTAGTGAGTTTAAAAATTCTGTCTCGAGCTGGATGTGGTGGTGCACAACTTTACCCAGGACTCAGGAAGCAGACCTGTAAATTCTAAGCCAGCCTGAGACCACATAGTGAATTCCAGGTCAGGCTGGGCTAGTGTGACAGCTTACCTTGAAAACACCAAAAAAGGGGGAAAAAAAATTTTTTTTTGAAGAAAAAAATAAAATGAACAGGAGGGCTGGGAAGATGTCTCCATTGGTAGGAGTTCTTGCAGTGCAAACATGAAAACCTGAGTTTATTCACAGGACCCACATGAAAAAGCAGGTATGCAGTGTACACCTATAGCACAGTGCTGAGGGAGGCAAAGATAAGAGGATCTCTGGGACTTATGTGCCAGGCAGTGGGACAAACTCAAGGTTCAGTTAAAGTTTCAGTAAGAGAGCCTGTCTCAAGGAAAGAATGCAAAAAAGAGCAACAGGACACCTGATGTCCTTCTCTGGCCCCTGTATGCATAGGCACAGGGTGCACACACACAACACATATCCTACACACACACCCCAAAACTAAAATTTTTTTAATACTTTCAGAGAAAAAATTTTAAAGTGAAAATATAGACTATCAAGTGAAAAAATAGTTACAAGGTCTATCATAATATGATACAAAAGGAAATATTGTATTAACATAAGGGAAAAAATATAAGGGATGTTATTTGATACTGCTACTTCACCTATTCCAAAGATTGCCTGTAATAATAGCCTAAAACCAGAAATCTAGCAAGCAACATCCAAGTTTTTATTGTCCTGCCTTACCTTTTCTTTCCTCAATTCTTCCTTCAGCATTTCCCTCAGTTTCTGGGCTTTATATATTCGGTATCTGTCTGAGCATGGTGGTTTCTCTTTTGCTGGGATGACTCTTGGCTGTGGAGCATCCTGACTGACTGGAGACAAGGGATGAGACTGCTCAGGAACACTGGGCTTCGTGAGACGAGAAGTACTTGAAACTCGCTTTCTTCTCTGTGAAACAGGGGGTGGCGATTTGCTGGATTCCTCAACATTATTTTCACCACTGGTCTTTTCATCACTGTTGAAATCAAAAAGGCATCAGGAATCTACTTTTATATATCTTAGTTTAAAATGTTCAGCCAGGCGTGGTGGCGCATGCCTTTAATCCCAGCACTCGGGAGGCAGAGGGAGGAGGATCATCATGAGTTCAAGAACACCCTGAGACTACATAGTGAATTCCAGGTCAGCCTGGGCTAGAGACCCTACCTCGAAAAACCAAAAAAAAAAAAAAAAAAAAAGTGGTAGCACACCTTTAATCTCAGCACTCTGGAGGCAGAGGAAGGAGACTGATGTGAGTTCAAGGCCTGAGACTACATAGTGAATTCCAGATCAGCCTGGGCTAGAGGCCTTATCTCCAAAAAAAAAAAGGTTCTCATATGCAGGTCTTAGAATGGGACATCTATAAATATGTGTATATAGAAGGGGTGAGTGGGATTAAAACATACTTAGAACCATAATCAAAACTGAATACAGGGCTAGAGAGATGGCTTAGTGATTAAGGCGCTTGGCTACAAAGCAGAAAGACCTGGGTTTGAGCTTTTTTTTTTTTAAGTGAATACAGCCAAGGTATGATGGCACACTCCTTTAATCCCAGCACTTGGGAGGCAGAGGTAGAAGGATTGCCATGAGTTCAAGGCCAACCTGAGATTGCAGAGTAAATTCCAGGTCAGCTTGAGCTAGAGTGAGACCCTACCTTGAACCCCCCCCCCCAAAAAAAAAGTGAATACAAAGGGGATGAGCTGAGCCAGGTGTGGTAGCATCCATCTTTAATCCCAGCACTCAGGAGGCAGAAGTAGGAGGATTGGTATGAGTTTGAGGCTACCTTAATACATAATTCCAATTCAGCCTGGGCTGGAGAGAGGCCCTACTTTGAGGGGGGAAAAAAAAGTCAAGATTTATATTACAATGGCGATGCAATAAAATAGGTTTTTTTTAATTGAGTGTGGTGGCTCACACCTGTAAACCCAGTACTGGGGATACTGAGGCAGGTAGATTGCCAAGAGTTTGAGGCCAACCTGGGTTACACAGTGAATTCCAACCAGCCTGAAAAACAGTTTAAGGTGCTGTCTTAAACATACGGGGCTGGGAAGATGGCTAAGCCGTTAAAGGCACTTGCCTTGCAAAGCCTACCAGCCTGGGTTCAATTCTCCAGTACCCACAAAAAACCAGATAAACAAAGTGGTATGTGCATTTGGAGTTTGTTGGAAGTGGCAAGAGGTGCTGGTACACTCATTCTCTCCCTCTCTCTGCTCAAAAATAAATAATTTTTTTTTTAAATCATACAGTAGGTCGTGATGACACACACCTTTAATCCCAGCACTTGTGAGGCAGAGGTAGGAGGATCACTGAGTCAACGCTAGCTGGGACTACAGACTTCCCTGTCAGCCTGGGCTACAGACAGACCCTACCTGGAGGGGGGGGGGTGTTTGGAAACATACAAACAAAACTGCTTTAGTGCATGTAAATTCTATGTAAGACTTAATATATTTCAGACTTCAGTCTGTAAGCACATTAATAATTACGTTTAGTACCCTCAAAACACACAAGCAGGTGTGCGCACTAAAGTCACAAAACAAGGACCCTATCAAGTACCCATCTTGAATAATGGATAACTAAGAGGGGTTGTTTTTTGTTGGGTTTGATGAGACGGTGTTACTACGTGGCCTTGGCTGGACTGGAACGTGCTATGTAGTTCAAGCTAGCTTCCAACTACCAATGCTCTGCCTCCCGGGAGTTTGGATTACATGCATTCCCACCATACTAGGCAATTTTTTTATTTTCAGTTTTATCAGTCACAAGGAAAAATCTCTAAACTGGTCTAAATTACTGGCACTTTTATCAACAGATCAGTCAACTCCAACATGCAAAAACTTCAAGCTTTATGAGACATTTGTATTAGTGCTTGAAGACCCATATTTAGCCAAACCAGTATGTTTTGACTCAGATCTGGGTTTTTATGTTTGTTTTTTGGTCAAATATGACTCCACTTATACAAGTATCAGTCAGACAAACTCCTTTCTGTGAAAAAGTTCTCAGTCGGGTGTTGGCAGAGTGCTTGTCTAGCATGCACCAATCAATGGGTTCAATGCCCAGCACTGTTTAATTAGGTGTAGTATCCCACAACTGCAATTCCAGGAGGAAGCAAAAGGATCAGGAAGTCCAAGGTCATCATCATATACATAAGAGCTGGAGGACAACCTAGGCTACATGAGACCCTCATTCAAAAAACAAGCAGGGGCTAGAGATCTCGATGGCTCAGCATTTAAAGGCACTTTCTGTCTTTTTTTTTTTTTTAATTTAATTCCAAGGAGAGACAGAGAGAGAATGGATATGCCAGGGCTTCTACTTTGCATTTGGTTTTACGTGAGTACTGGGGACTCGAACTCTGGTTGTTCGGGTTTACAGGCAAGCACCTTAACCACTTAGCCATCTCTCCAGCCCCTAAAGGCACTTTCTTGCAATGCCTGCTGAAATGGATTCTATTCCCCAGTGCCCATGTAAAACCAGACACACAAAGTGGCACATGTGTCTGAATTTCATATGCAGTGCCAGGAAGCCCTGGTCCACCCATTCTTTTTCTCTTTTTCTGAAATAAATGAAATATTTTTAAAAACAAAAAGTACTTGGCTCTCAAACTGCATATTTGCTAACATACTGATTAGTCAATTATTCACAAATAACTCAGAAACGGCATTAAAAGTTTTAAAAACTTGGGGAAAAAAAGAAAAGAACAACCGGGTAGTTGAGTAAGAAAACCAACTTCTACCATACTAGAGATATAGCACAATAGGGTGGGTGACTGCAGTTGACCACTCTTGACTTTCACCTGGGGATTCCTTGTAGGGAAGATCTGGAATGCCCTCCAACACAAATAAAATGAAAAGCTTTTGATGAGATAGATACACCAACTACTCTGTAAGATCATCACAAATAGTACTTATGTATCGAAATAACACAGTGCAACCCACAAATATCGAAAATTATGTATCAGTTAAAAATGTTCAAAAAAAAAGGAATACAAGGCTGGGCATGGTGGCATACACCTTTAATCCCAGCACTTGGGAGGCAGAGGTGGGAGGATTGCAATGAGTTTGACATCACCCTGAGACTGACTACAGAGTGAATTCCAGGTCAGCCTGGGCTAGAGTGAGACCCTACACCTCGAAAAACAAAACAAAGCAAAAAAAAAAAAAAAAAAAGGAAAAGAAAAAGGTTGTAGAGATGGCCCAGCGGTTAAGGCATTTGCCTCCAGTGTATAAGGCCCCAAGTTCAATTCCCCAGTACCCACATAAGCCATAACCACAAGACGGTGGCCCTGGTGCACACTTGTTCGCACTCGCTCGCTTTTGCTCTCTCCCTCTCTCTCTCTGCTTGAAAATAAAATATTTTGAAAAATAAATAAAAATGAAAGCCGGGCGTGGTGGCACACGCCTTTAATCCCAGCACTCGGGAGGCAGAGGTAGGAGGATCGCTGTGAGTTCAAGGCCAGCCTGAGACTCCAGTGAATTAAAGGTCAGCCTGGGCTAGAGTGAGACCCTACCTCGAAAAACCAAAAAAAAAAAAAAAAAAGAAAGAAACATTAGGGCTGGAAAGATGGCTCAGTGGTTGAAGGCACTTGCTTGCCTGGGTTCAATTTACCAATACCTAAGTAAAGCCAGATGCTCAAAGTGGTGCATGCATCTGGAATTCCACTGGGAGTGATTGGCACCCTGCTTTGAGGTGGAGGTGGGGAGGGGAAACTGGTCTTGTGACAATGTATCCAAGAAACTATTTGCATTATACACAATTATGTTGACTGCACAAGGGCAGAACTTAAGACTGTTAAATGTGTACAAAGAGAAAATAAAACATCTAACAAAAAAAAGCAATATACCAAGTGTCAACAAAAACACAAATATCCTAGGGCATAAATATCTCAGGACTGTGGCCTATAGTGGACAAAATCTCCAAGAACAGTGACCAGTATTGGTATCTATCTTCGTCTTGACTAAAATTTATTTTTTTAAATATTTTATTTATTCATTTTTCAAGCAGAGATACAGAGAGAGAGAGAGAGAGAGAGAGAGAGAGAAGGAGACGGAGAGGGAGAGGGAGACCACCAGAGCCACCCTGGGAAATTGAACCCGGGGCCTTAGGCACTGGAGGCAAGTGCCTTAACCGCTGAGCCATCTCTCCAGCCCTTGACTAAAATTGAGATTCATGGAAGCTGAAAATTACCAAGTATCACTGAAATATCAAAATAACACCTTATACTCAACTTCAATTCGGAACAATAAGAGTAACTTTGTCTCTCTCAAAAAACCAGTTGTCTACCTTTCTGTCACCTTTAAAGGGCAATTTGCAGCTGGGCGTGGTGGCGCCCGCCTTTAACCCCAGACTAGGAGGGAGGCAGAGGCAGGAGGATCGCCGTGAGTTCAAGGCCACCCTGAGACCAGAGTGAATTCCAGGTCG